>JAODVM010293857.1:0-12003 GCA_025400095.1 Phenganax marumi
GTAGGCCTGACCCTGCTGCCAACCCAACCCCTAACCGAGAATTTCGCGTCTTCTGGACATGAAATTGTTACCCAAAATTTTGACTGCCGATCATTGGGAAAGAGCAATCCAGTTATATAGAAATCAATGTTATACGCGCACGTCTCGCGTGTGTCCGCGTGAGCACATGGAATTTAAAATGTTAAGCCAAAGATTAGACATGTATATCTAAAGTATATCTAATCTTTGGTTTAGCTGCTTTTATTTAGTATATAGATTCGAAGCTGCTTTTTTGTGGTAAACTTTCGATTATATCGTTAAATAAAAATGAGTCAATATTGTTTTTTGAGTATAGTTCAATTTATTATAACTGAAGACGACAAAAAGACTCAGCTGCGAGTTCACTGTATTCATCCGACAAACATTTTAATAATTTGAAGATGACGATTGCCACGAATTATCAGTTTTCAACGACAACTATGCCAGCAAATGCAACGCAGTCAGGACTTGGATTGCCTTTCCAGGACTATCACGTAGGACTGATAACTTTAGCTATCCTAATTCTCTTGGGTAACGCTTTCGCGATTCAAACTTATAAACGTCATGAGAAAATTCGTCGTAAGTGTAGCAATGTGCTGCTTCTGAGTCTGGCGTTCTCTGATCTGATTGTGGGCGTCATCTATCTGCCCGTTCTCATTTTTTGTGAAAGTCAGTGGTATACGTATGCACCAGAGAATACAACATTCCGTTGTGTTTGTCGTGTTAACCATATAGTAGGAAGTTGCAGTGGTTTTTCTACAATATTTCACATCATCGCTCTGACTTTGGAGAGATATTTTGCAGTCCTACATCCATTTCGAAGATTAAGCATCTCAACACGTGGCACCTACAGAAACCTCTTAATCGTGATTTGGTCTTTCTCATTGGTGTTTGCTTTAGTGCCAGTATTTTGGATGTTTGACGACGCAGGATCACCAGAATGGTTGGAAAAGTTTCATATATACGGCGTCTTCCAAGCTATTGTATTCCTCGGTCTCGGAAGCCTCGTCCTCACGTACTCTTACATCCGCATGTTTTTTCAAATTCGTGTCAAATTTTCTGCACATACTCAAACTGGCCGCGTGCAAACGGCAGCAAGAAACGATCGTAAAACAGTGCTCATATTTTTGTCATTTTTTATGATCTACTTGATTAGTTGGTGTCCCTGGTTTTTCTTTTCTTTCAACTACAAAAACGGCGATTTAGTCTCGCTTCAAGTCAAGGATGGTTTGGTGTCTTTGCGTTTCGCAGGAGCCGTTCTTAATCCTCTCATATACGCTTTCATGAAGAATGATTATAAACAAGCAGTGCAGTATGACTTTAGAGCATTGTGCTCGCGTTGTCTGGGAGCTACTAACATTCAAAAATAGATCCGCAAGACGTATAGTACATGTGTCTCTCGCCCAATTGAACAAACCGTGTTTTTCTTGTAATAATAGAAGAGTGTGTATGTATTTTATGCTGTTGCTCCTGTATAGTCAAATCATAATTTCTTAGCACACATGTCTCAGTATCATACAGTTTTATTGGCAATGGCCATAAGGCTCCCAGGCCAAATGTAACATTTGAAAGAGTGCATATGTATAAAAACTTCTGAATTCCTCATCATTGTCTGACAATAGTCAATTAGTCATAAAGCTAAAAAAATCCAGTCATGAAGATAGAAAAATCCAGCAAAATCCAATAGCAAACAAATTCCCCAATCCACGAACTCACTCGCAGTCGTCGACTGTTGTATGCATTAGCTATGAAGTAGACTAAAGCACAAGTCAATTTATCCTTAGAAACTAGTAATTTCTTTCAAATTTATGAAAAACTAGAGTGAACAAATGTTTACAAACGCACAAATAATGACGATATTCTAAATTGTGTATGAGTTTTCGAACGTTTGACGAACAAAAAGATCGTGGAACTGTCTGGCACAATTCCGGCAATTTCCCCGACGTTTGAGAACGCCCATGAAACTTTCAGTGTAACATACGTAGTGTCTCGCCCTCGAGCGGTGGGCAGGGACACAACTAGGGACCTCAAGGAGAGTGCAAAGTTTCTGATATCTTTACAACATCTTACCCGCCACATTTTGTTAAATCCCAGCTATTGAGTTTAGATTTAGATTTAGATATTTAGATGGTTTACATATAGTTACTTTGCAGCGTAAGCTGAATTGCGTAACTATTTACAATGCTTTTCTAATTATGTATATGAATATATATTACCTTAGACTGTCTATTTTTACAACAATCAATTTTTACTTTCCTAATCTGTTTATCCTAGCCCACCCTGTCAACTTTCCCTGTAGGAGGAAACCGGAGTACCCGGGGAAAACCTACGACTTTCGGCAGAGTAGTTGACAGACTCTTTTCACATGAGAAAGTTAAGTCCGAGCTGAGAATCGAACCCGCAACCTCAGTGGTGAAAGGCGCAAGTCCTAATGATTGCGCCACCGAAGCCCCATGAGCAAGTCTTCCAAGTTGGAGTTTGTATCAATACGAAACTTCCTGATTTTAACAGGGGAGTCAGATTTGCTCAACTCTGAAAACCTGTTTAGTTTCAGAGGAGAAAAACAAATGCCATGAACTGTGTTGTTCTTACCCTGAAGTTGGAAGTCGAAGCAACGTTCTCTCTTAGGGGGCGACATATTGTGGATGTACCGGATAAATTTGTTACTGTCTTTGTTACCGAAATCAGCAACAGTCAGTTTTCTTTCAACTGCAGCATCATCACATTTGTGGTGATCACCAACTGTAGGTTCGTGAACTGCGTTGTTGTCAGCCAACAGAGCGGTTTCGTCAACTGGCATGTCTTCATCAAAAAGCTTGCGTCAACTGCAGTGCCATGGAAAGTTAGAGTTTTGTCATCTACAATGAAAAAGAAAAGATTAGAAACATAGTGGAATGTTAAAAAATAAAAATGTGATACATATAAACATCACTCTTACATGATTTTTCGGCCATTTTCCAATATCTGTCTAGAATTGGAGCAAAAATTGAAGCTTATTTACACGTTCGATAAATGAAATAAATCACTGATATGCACAATAGTTGTAACTGTCCATTTTGTCTGTAATGTGGTTTATCTTCTGCATAATGCCTACAGCAAGTATGTACTTGTCTACTTTCTTACCCGTTATTGTAGTTCTTAAATTTAATTACAATTATGTCAGCTACTGAAAACATTTAATTAGTGCACAAAGTGCCTTGTGGTTTCTATGATAAGCAATTTAACTTGTGAATCAGGTAAATTGGTATAAATATGGTCCATAATTGTTTGGTTGTCAGTAGTGTAGCTGGAAACTAACTGTCTATAATTATTTTCTCTGACAAACATATTATACAAGGGCTTCATAGCACCCTCGTTTAACCAACTAATATAAAAATCGCCCATGAAAATATTGAACGCAGAAGTGGTTTGTGCTAAACAGTTGTTCCAATGTACAACATATCTGTTGCACTGGAATTTTGGGTGGGCAGTACACTCCTATTATTGACAGATTTGGAAGAATCATAACTTTAGAGACGGTTATCTCTATACCATTTACGTTCTGCGAAGACGGGTAACCAGGGAAACGTTCGACTCTACTATATAGTGCCAAGCCACCAAATGGTTTCAAATTCCCAGTTGACCGATTATGCTTTCTAAATAATGTGTACCCATCAATTATATATGTTTCATCAGTCTGTACTAACAAATCTGGTTTCCAAAAAATTAGTGATGTCTGTTGACCTATAATTTAAGTCATGACATGCATCATCAATATGTCTATGAACAGATCTTGCATTGAGATAACAAAGTTTGAAGGGAACCTGGTCTGTATCATAGATGGGGGACACAGAGAGCTTCAAAGATTGTACGCTCCTTAGATTTTCCATTTCAACCTTAACACTAGCATTAACAGCTATCTTGTCTTCACGTAGGTCTGTGATATGTAACCCATCTATTGCTGTTACCCTGCTTAATCCGACACAATGTATACGTGGAATTGCTCTTCTTGTGCTGAAATTGACAACTACTCTTTGTTCTGTATCACCCTGTGAGCGATGAATCATCTTTGCAGCTGCTGATCACAAAGGAAACTGTTTTCTTACAACTTGTGCTGATTGATTTCTTCCAACTGCAAATTGGGTGGTAACTGGCCTTACAGGAGTCCATGTCGGTTGTATGCCCTGTCTATACAGGTGTTTATTGTCATGCCTGGTTTTCTCTCCAACATCCTGGTGGTCAAACAGCACCCATATTGTACCAGATGGTTTGCCTTAATTTGGGTTAATTCTATCTTTTTTATCACTTTCC
The DNA here is from genome assembly GCA_025400095.1 of Phenganax marumi. Taxonomy (NCBI): domain Eukaryota; kingdom Metazoa; phylum Cnidaria; class Anthozoa; order Malacalcyonacea; family Clavulariidae; genus Phenganax; species Phenganax marumi. Next base: position 4,309 of record JAODVM010293857.1, read on the forward strand.
CAGCTCCGTTTGTCATCCCATCTACAGTTCAAATGTTGACAGCTATTTCTGTTCTTTCTCCCACACCCAGTAATAGTCAGGTGGTTATGTGCAGAAATTGTGCACTTTGGGTTAAAAGCAAGAAATTTTGTAGAATATCGTGTTGCGGGAGGAGAATTAAATATAGATATGGAGGCATCTGAAAAATGCATTATTTTTGGCTTTACAAGCATTTTTAAAAATGGTGGCCATTTTGAACCGGAAGTAAATATTTTTTAATGAATTCGCTTTTCTATAGTAATTTTTGTCTACTAAACAATTCCCTTACCGAAATTTATTAAATTAACAGTTAAATTAGCCACAAATATCGTTATTGGTGTAACAAAATGGCATAGTTATTGCATTACTTTGAGTAAATATTAAACTTTTCCAAAACAGGAAACACAAATAATTTTTTTTTCAAATATAGCAAAATAATGTAGCATAAGTAAAATGTGATTGATTCGTTTCTGAAAAGAAACCTTAGGCCATGCTTACTATTTTTGCCAAGTATATGAATGTTTACGTATAATTAGTAAAGCTATTTAAGTGTTATTGCATTCCTCATTACAACCACAGAGGGCAGAGCATTTTAGATCCGCTTTGACGCATGAGCACATACCACGGCATCCTTTTTTACACTTGCAGCGTATCAGCTCATGGCAAGAATTAGCCATCTCCGGGAGAACTGTCCAGAACGGTTTCCATTGCTCTCCTTTGAGGACCCACCCCCACTCATCAGGACAAGGAAGGACGGGACATGGTTGAAGTGCTTGTCCCCAGCAGAGCCCAGCTTGATAAGCTGCTCTCTTTGTATGCTGGATAAGAGCTTCTTTTGAAGGTGGAATTGAGTCAAATGACCTGCCTTTCCGAGTAAAGAGCTCTTTTCTTGCCTCATTCACTTTCATCTTCGAACTTGTCCTGTCATAAAGAAGAACTACAAAGCGTTCAAGGTGTTCCATACATGCACCACTGACGACAAACTGATTGCCAGAAAGCTCTATAAACGACTCTGTAACTTCTGGATAACTTTTCCAGGTATTAAATGCAGTTTTTTTGCCTCTTCCACTGAAACAGGATACCGTGTCACAGCCTGTGAAGGAGTGAAATGCTGGTAATGCTTTAGCAATTCTGGGTCCAAGATTTCGTGATATTTCGTGTGCTGGAATATATTTAAAATGGACACCAGTACCAAATGCAATCCACAATTGTACCGGGTGGTCTTGCTGGAGTGTATCAACATAAGTGATAGCCAAGACAAGTACGTCTGTGTCAACTGTACGAATTACTATGTTGTAATGATTCTGCTGTATGGCATCTGCTGCATGTAGGAAAAGTCTTGTATCCGCCTCTTCATGTGAACATGGGGACAAGTTTCCAATGACAATTTGGCGTTGAGGGTAACACAAGACATTCTTCCCATATGTTGTGATAAGTTGTTTATTAGCGGGCACTCTAAGCGATGCCAGGCTCTCACCAAGAAACTTGAATAATTCTTTCTTATTAGCATCAACTCGTAAAAACTGTTGCCAGTTACGAGGTAGCTTATTTTTGGCTTGCACGCGTCTTCTGCAGCCTTGGCCTCGTTGGCTTCTAGTTGAATTCTTTAGACTTTTCTCGACATACTCGTCCCATACTAAATCAACTCGATTGGCTTTTTGAAGCTGGTTTTGCACGTAAGGTAGGAATGACTGATTTGCGTACTCTTCAAACGTCTTCTCTGACTTTGGTTTTATCATATTTGCAGCTACTGCCCCATCAACAATGATGGCATCAACTTCAGGCATATCTGTTTGAGGAGTTGCAAGAGGCAAGAGACATTCAGTCAGTTCTGACTTCTTATGCGGAAGACGCAAGCCACCATTATGCGATAGCGAGGGAGGATATCCATGGTTTTCGTGCTTGAAGAAGTCATCGAGGTTTCCTTCTCTATTTTGCCACGAGATGTACAATCTTGAGAAAAGGGAACAATCGCTTTTTGCCGAAGACAGTTTTTGTTTTATTGCATTAGGTGCTTTTGGTAAAGTGCAGTTAAACAAAGTAAGCTTGTTTCTCTTTATTGGGTCGAAGATGGACTTCTTCTGACTGACAAGGCGCTCATCAACAAACATGTCGTACTGTAGTTTTCCTGTAACCTCTACTTGACGCAGTTTGGTAACAGCTTCTGACCCAAGAATTTCTTTGGTGTCAAGTACTAAAAAGTCTTCCCCTTCCTCGAGAAATGGATTTCCCATTTCCTCAATCGTAGATGTCAGTGCTGTCACGTCCTTTAGGAAAGTATTTTGTATACTTGGAACTTCTTCATGGTGTTTTAGAACTTCATCATTTTGGGACTGGTTTATCTCTGATGTTAAACTTGCTTCAAACTCGTTTACTATTCTTGAAACTTCTGGTCCAGACACCATCCAACGACGAAGTGCAACTGGGTTCTCCGTAAGACCTACTGCGCCACCGTCACCTTTAACCATAGCATTGTTCTGTTCGTGTGCATGGTCTATTGCGATAGAAGAAAACCGACGTGCTGTTTTATGGACTACAAACATACCCTCTCTGAATTTCAAGGCAACGTCAGGTGAGTTTTCTTGAAGAGCAAACATATCTTTTAAATGTACAGGTATCCATCGGGCATAGTTTGTACAATTCATTGCGAAAAACCATGGAACCACTTTCGATAGGGAATCACAGTAGAGCTCGAAATTTGCTTCTCGGATTGACCGCACAAACGTTAGTAGTAACAATTCAAGCTGCAGTGAAATATACCAAAATTGGAACTGTGGTATTGCAATACTCTGTTGATCGCACCAGTTACTGAAATCCAACGCTTCATTTTCTTCACCCACATTTTCAATATATGCTTGGTAAGCTTTATTCAGCAACACAAAGAGACTGCACGCAGTAACTTGATGGGCTCTTCGAGTACGCGTTATATTTGCTGCCTTTATGAAGGAATCTGCAGTTCCAGCTGATGCAACATTGGCATCTGTTAATGCCACTGTCCAGCCACTATCTTCCAGCCAACTTCCTATCGCTTTCATGAAATCCATTTCTATGTGAAGACCGCCGAACATGACTACAAAATGATTCTCTCCGTATATATCTGGCCAGTGCCATTGAATTTGCTTGGCAACTGTGAAAAGTGGTTGATCCATCTCCAGAACTGGAGTTTGATTGGGATTCAGGAATTGAATGCATTCCTTGCTTATATTCATCGCGTGAGTGATCATCGCCACTGATTTTGCTTCATCTGGCAGAAGAGGAAGAAGAGCAGATATGGCAGGCTGCATGTGACTGCTTTGTTTATGATTACTTGCATGATGCGCCGCCCATGAGATTTCTTGGACAGTCTCTTGACTTGATCCTGCCTCAACAGCATGCTGGACACATTTTAGCCATTCCCACTCGTCTTTAATTGCTAGTCCGACAGTTTCCCCATCTCCTTGCATTTTATTTTGGGCTTTAGATACTTCAAGATTCTTCTTTGGAAAATGGACTGGTCGTACGTCAGTGTATGCATCAGGTAATGCTGCAACAGACTTTGTTCTTGATTCTCTTGACAAATTGACATTTTTCTCTCGGACGACTCCAGGGTGTTCAGTAGATGGATGCTGGAACATTGATATGCCTGTGCCATGGAAGGAGTCTCGTGCTGTTGTCGAGGAAGGATTGTGGTCTATATTGTCAACCGCTGCAGTGGTGAATAGGCCTATCCTGAGGTTAAGAGGGCAGACAACATTTGCTTGGTGATACTGATCACATGCGGCATTTCCCAAATTGGTAGAAATGGATAGAACTCTGTCATAAGATATGCATAATCCAAGATTGTGTAATTTTTCGACAAGGTCACGGCTGCGGGTTTTTGCATGAACCAATAGGCCAATGTATACTGGAAGAGGAGTCTCTTTTTCTCATGTGTCGTTCTCTCTTTATTTCCTCATCTCGTCTACGTACGAAACTGTTAAACTCAACTAACTGAGATATACTGAGTGCAGCTTGTGAATTGACTGGTGTGTTTGTTTGCGTTTGAATACTCGGTCCGTACAAGATCATGTTTATCAATGAGAGCAACGATGCAGGAACGGATTGCAACTGGCTGTCTGGTTGAAACGAACCCTTAAATGTGTTATTAAGCTCAAACATGTCACGACGAACAATATTTGCTGCTTTCGCAAGATGAAATGCTTCGTCATCGCGATCTTCCTTGAAGGTAGCATATAGTAGTTGACCAACATCTCTTCGGAAACTGAGAAAGGTATCCCGTCCTTGCCTGTATGCTTCCATATCTGGGATCCTTGACAAAATCCGCTCTTTAAGTCTTGTAGTATGAACAGTAGTAGCTGTTATGTTTAGCTGGACTAACCTAGAGTTGTACATTTTAGCAAGATCACTAAGTTTATATACTGATTCTGTTCCTGTGGTTTCTCGTGCATCCTCTATGTAAGAAACTAGCTCTGCTAAAGCAATTCCTTGAACTTGTTTCAGCGTCACAGCGGTTTTACCATCTTTGTCTACTGAAGCTTCTCTTTTGTACAGCATGGCAAGACATGTGAGGTGGTAACCAGCTTCTAAAGCAATCATATCTCCTGCACTTAACTTGGCCAGCAGGACGTGGTCTTGAAGGGCCAAAGCACATCTACGTACTTTGGCATCTAAACCAAATGTGCTGACATTATGAAGAGGATTGCTTGACCCGCCAGGCTTGTCGCAAAAAAAGCACAATTTTTCAATGTCCAATGTAGATACATTTGTATTAGCACGTGTATTCTTTCTACGACTTTCATCTGATAACACCCCTGATGCTGAAGTACGTTTTTTAGCTCTTTTTAATTCAGTGGTATTCAGTCGCAGGTAGCAACTTTTATGCCATCGGGCTTTGTTACATGCAAAGGTATTCTTAATACCATTACCTTCGTCAAGTCTAGATATTTGCAGTCTGATCGGCATGCAACCTAATTCATGAAATTGGAGAATATTTTCCGCAATGGTTTCATATCCAGCCCCTACATTAGGTCTTTTGGAATCGGCAGGACATTGCAACGTTTCATTGATTTTAACTTCTTGACAAAAGACACAAAGACTCCAGTTTGTCGTTTCTAGGGTGCTATCAGTATTCATCACTTTGCTACAATAAACAACATATTTCTGGAATTTAATACAGATAAGTACTACACTACAACAATGCAATATCGTTTTCCGTACCTTTTTGATATTTACTTACAAGGTAAGAAGTGAAGCTAAGCAGCAAAGTGCCAATGAGGTATTACATTCTATTTGCTACCTACATGTCTTCCAAGCAGAATTATTTTGCTATAAAAACAATTATAAATAAATTGTTATCAGTGAAAAACAATTTACTACAATAGGACTAAATTGCGTGTACATACAAGGTACGTGTTTACAATATGAGATGTTCGACCGATCAGCATTACCTAAAGTTTTAAGATATCAACAGTTTTCTACATTTTCAATATAGAATAGTTCCTTTTTCCTATTAAAAAAAGTCTATAGAATATACAAGTCATCACAAACGTCACTAACTTTATATTCATTAGTCGGCTATGAAAATTAATAAGCGATTTGAAAGTACTTACTGTTTAACTGGATAAGTGAATCTGCATGGCTGCTTTAAACCGTTAAAAATGAGATGACCGTTATATAAATATCTTCTTTGAACCTCTTATATTAAAATAAAGGAAAACTGGTGATATTTCACGAGTTTCTTGGAGGAAAAAATAAAATTTGCTGTTCTAAATGAATGACTAAACTTACAAAGATGCAAGCACACTCTTACTTCCGGTCCAGAAGGCGAACTTTTCAAAAACATCGCCCAAACGGCCGTCAGGGCGAAATTTGCAATGCCTCCATATCTGAGATTAATCTATGCGACAATACAATTGTTTGTACAAATTATAATGCTTCTAACCCCAAATGCATAATACACACAAATTTCTGCACATAACCGCCCGACTATAAAAGGTTTCCAGCTAACTGTTTGGTTTTCCTTGGATCATCTGGTATTTGTCGAAAGATTTTATATCTGAGTTGGGCCGTGTTTGCACCAATTACACTGTCGGACACTTTAATAGAATGCTTGTCACCAGTTGCCACATGGTGGGCCCTATTATTGAACTGGTTTACCTTGGTATTCTGAATGAACAAGTGTGGTATTTCTAGATAATCTAGGATGCTATTTTCTTCAATAACTCTTTGTTTGAGTCGTGAATTGTCATGGTTGGTGTGATTTCCTTCTCATAATCTGTTTAAAATTTCCGCAAAAGTCTTGCAATCTTTTTGTCGCGTAATTTCTGTTAGTTCAAACATTCTAAAATTTTCCTGCCACAAATTAGGTGCAAGAACTCCATATTCAGAATTGTCAACCCCTTTAAATATGTATCTATCTATCACTGGCTCAAGTTGGAAAAGATCACCTATAGCAATTATACTAACACCCCCAAAGTCTTCTCTGCTTCCCTTTATATCCTTGAGCCAATTGTTCAGTTGAATATTAAGCATTGCACTCCCAACTATTGATACTTCATCAAAGAATACTAATTTCAGACCACCTGGTTGACTTTGCAAACTATTTAGTCTACTTGAATCAAGGCTTTTGTAAGTTTTTAATGACTGGCAAGCTGGTATTGCTAAACACAGCCTTACCAGTGGGGGCTAACAACAGGACCTTAACTTGATGAAAATCATCACCAGCTCTTGTGTTATAGTATTTTAAAGCTGCCTGATATAAAGCTTTGGTCAAATGTGATTTTTACGGTGGCCCACAAGTGTCACGGCAAAACTTTCTTTTCTACCGCACAACTTCAATGACTTTATTTCCTCACGGCAAAACTCTGGAAAACTGCTATTACTCCCGGCAAAACTTAACTCCTTACAGCAAAACTTTTATTACTCACGGCAAAACTTTAAGTCCTCACGGCAAAACTTTTATCACTCACGGCAAAACTTTTATTACTGACGGCAAAACTTTTATTACTCACGGCAAAACTTCTATTCCTCACGGCAAAACTTTAACCGCTTCAACTCCTCACGGCAAAACTTCAAAACTCATGGCTCACGCGAGTAATTCCACGCACGTAGGAACTTTTGGACGGAATGAGTCGTGTTGCCATCGTTGACAGTTGCCAATACACGCGTACGTTCGTAAGTTTCAATTGCATAATTTATGGCTACCTGATCGCTACCTCTGATCCCTATGGAGAATAAAGAATTACAGGATGAAGTGTAAGTATTATCTGGCGATATTTTGTTGCGACATGTTGTGTGTTAGTATCAAACTGCTGTATTTGAAAAGTTAGAATGACAAGTGCCCTCCATATCGCCCACACATTTCGTGATTTTAGCCTCACTTTCTAGAGTGTTATGTGTTGTTGCAGCAAATGTGCCTCCCTGATGTTCACTTGTTGATCATTTTTGTTTGTCGTTTGGGAGCATTTATAATTCATCTTGTATGTGCGTGCACGTGTGTTGAAAGGAGTTATAAGGATATGACAATTGTACAATATATGACACATACTTGCACCAAGAGATCCAACGTCATCATTACCAAATATCGTCTTCATCTCATGCATTGCGTGCACTTTTCATGGTTTCAACGAGACGTCCGACGGGCTCCGGCTTCCACGTCCGACGGGAGGTGAGACTCACCGGTCAAGCCGCGACCAGTCG
>JAODVM010293968.1:0-12002 GCA_025400095.1 Phenganax marumi
CACCCCCCCCCCCGCACCCCCCCAGTAAATCCATCACTGCTTGAAATAAAAAGCAAACAACCTTGAATTTGATTCGAGGATCTTTCTTCTCTAGTCGGCCAAGTAAAAAACTAAGCAGAGACTGACAATTCTGCAATGATGATTTTGAAATCCCTAGCAAAAGACAAGAAAACATCCAACTCAAACACAATACACAGGCAACAGTTTGCAGCCAGTATCCAAGAGTGTTAAAGCAAATTAATGTAAATGTTACGGCAGTTATAATATTTTGGCAGTACGTACTGCTAATTTCTTGAAGGTCATAGCCTTGCGTTGGCTTTTCATCGTTTGACGTTGCTTTCAATAACAGTGGTACCTTGAAAAGACATGGAAGTTTAAAGTTGAAATGCAAGTGGAAGCAAAATAGTCTGTCGCTTGGCAGTAAAATCGCCTGGTATTCAACAGAGTGCACTGGAGTGTTATTTGTTAAAAGCACAGACCTCATCAAACAGTTTTGTTAGCCATGAAGACACCAAAGTTTATCCTTGAATCAATCATTGACAACTTGAAGCAAAACTGTCTGGCATGTTTTCGACAAATTAAAGTCGTCTGCCAATTGACTCAGTAACACAATAAACTATGATACACTGGCTTACGACTTTTACGTGAAAATATCAATATACTACAAACCTTTGTCGTGAATTTTATGTTTGAAGTAATAGATTCCGCAAATAAGGAAGCCATGTTTACCTCAACTGAGTTAATTTCACCCCCCTGAATCTAGTTGTATTTCAATTGTTACCGGGGAAAACACTATATAATATTTTTTATCTCAAACAGCAAAGTTCTTTGAAGTTTAAATCCCCCTGCAATTCTATTTATTTAAAAATATACCGGGGGGAAATGATTTAGCGATAATATGAAACCATTATACATGTCCTCAATCCCCCTGAAATTTAAAATATTAAATTATTTTGCCGGAGGAGAAAGGAGAATGCAAGTTCTTCAAATTCAAGATGGCGGCAAGTTTTTGAAAATTTTTGATATTTAAAACGTACAATTATGTATTCATGTCGAAGAATTTAGCAAACAAACACACTGAAATGAAGCTATTTATCTTAGAAAAACTTTGGTAGTTATGCTTCAGAAGTATTTGTGCTTAGAATTGGTATTTTTTTGCGTATTTATGTCAACAATGAGTGGTGAAAGCACAAGTAGCTATTTTGGGAGTTTCTCGAAAGAATTTTGTAAAAACCCAAAATGTAATGGCATACAAATTAAAGTGCTTGCGTTTGACTTTGACAAAACATGCACGACTGAAGCTATCTTAGATATTTATAAGGCAAGAGATGATTACAGTAAAAATACTGAATTACTGGATCAAGAATGGACAAGAGTTGTCGACTTTTACAGCTCAACAATGAAAGACATTTTGCAACCCTTGAAAGAGACAAAGACGAGGGCAACTCAGTTTGAGGAAAACGGTCTGCGACACTTTTTGAGCGAAGTTAAAAATGGCGATAATTCCGCTGTAGATGAACTCATATCAAGCAATTTACTACAAGGGATAACTTCAGTCGGACTCGAAACTTTTGCAAAAAATGTCGAAATCATGCCTGGATTGTTGGCAGCTTTAAGAAGCTTCGAGATTCTCAACCTCTCATTTCACATAATATCCCTGAATTTTTCAGCAAGATTGATACATCATGTCTTAAATCGAGAAGGAATGCTACCCACCCAAATACATGCTAACAAGTTGGACTTTAATGGCAACATGTCAACCGGAAAATTGGACAAGAAATTTGTCTCTGCCTTTGATAAAGAAGTAACACTGGCAAAGATTATTGAAAATTCGAATGACTCGGGTGTTACTATTTATATCGGTGATGCATTCACCGACTTGCTTGCTTTACTAAAGGCAGACATTGGCATTATTATCGGTCAAAGCACAAGCATGCTAGAAGTTTGCAATGACTTTGGCATACTTGTAGTTCCATTGAATGAGTGGAGTTCTGAAAATTTGAACGATGTAAAAAGTTATAAAGTGCTCTATTCAGTAAGCAATTGGACTGAAATTCAGAATTTTGTCTTCAGTGAAATTAAATGAGAATTGCTTTTTAGAGTCGCCACTAAGTGACAAGCATTTTCCTTGCCAAGTAAAATCATCTGGTATAAGACAGTACAGTAACAAAATAGGGGTTTGATAGTAGTACAATATTAACTCATGTAACACCAGGCGATTGTAAAACTCAGTTCTTTATTAGATTTATTATCATAATAGCACTTTGTAGAGCTAAACAACTTAACACAAATGTAAGTTTATAAGTATTTGTGCAGCATAGTTTTGCTGATATATATATATAATCCAGTATTTTTGCATCCATAGTAAATCAAACCTAATTTTTCATACGAAACATAAATTGTATGTGGTAATATATCTCATAGCCTCTCATGGTAGTAGTAAATGAAGTAAGAAAAAGCAAAACCAAATCTGTACACACAAGAAAATGAAATACAGTTTTCAAAAGTGTCTGTTTTTCAAGTCAAACTGGTGCAAAAAATGCAAACTTTGCCCACTCTACTTCTGTGACCAAATTGATGCTTTCTCTGAAATATACATGACATGACTCAGGAAATTGAAACATTTACCATCACTAGCTCATATATTTTCATCAGTGCCACAGAAGTCCTTATTCTTTTAAGCAAAACTTGCACAAAATGCATGTGTGTTGGCTGTAGCGCTTGTAATTGTATAGCCATTTCCTTGGGATGTGCTATTCCCCTCAACAAAGCTTTGTAGTTGATCTTTGGCATCCAACTTTACCATTGTTGTACACTGATCCTGGCTTGTAAATGCGACAACCCAGGTCTGGGCTTGAAACTCTCGAATACATTTGTTCTTCACCGTTGACGATGACGTAGAAAATGCAGGCAATGACAGCGAGAAAACCGGAATCTCTGTGTGACTGTGGTTCGCATAGAACTTCAATGCGGCCGGAACCAACTGACGAAGGTCGTCATGGGAGAGACGTGCGTACGAAATCGCCAAAGTGACAACCGATAGGATATTATGAAGCTTTAGTAATCGCTGAAGCTTCTCAGAAGAGGACTCACTCTTTACAATAAAGTAGTTTAGTTGGTCCTTGGTGACCAGCTCTTGCTTTACAAAATAATTGATGTAGTCATTTTGTAGTTTGTCTATGCCAATGTCGACGATTGCCTGCAAGCTAGCTGGATGTTGTGTCAACATTTTGTCAATCTCCACTTTCACTTCAGCTCTTTCTTTATCAGTCGTGCAACTTATTGCTTGCTTCATGAGACTTGCAATCTGAGTTTGATTGTGCGCATACAAAACTGGTTGATATTCGCCAAGGAGTAATTGTTGTAGGACAACGTCCAAACAGAAAACCATTTGCCTCGTCGAAGGCAAGTCCTTTATGAAAATCCACAAAGATTCAGTGTTATCCAGATCTTGCCGGTTCAGGCTTTCTTGGACGCCAAACGAGATTGCGGCTGCAGGCGAAGTGCTTAAACTGTCGGCCTCTTTTGTCGATTGACCCATGCTTTGGAATTTTAGCTTATCAAGGAACTCTAGCACTTGTTTCTTGAGCTCTTCGTGATGAAATTCACCTTCTGAACCAACATTCCCAGCAAGCACTTCCTGGGCTTCATTTTGAGCAATCTTGAAAACATCCGCTAAAATATGCAGCTCGTTGGTTATGCCAGGTAGGATAGCTTGAAAATCCTCAGGGTCTGCACGTATTTGCATAACGGCGTTACTTGAAGATGGAGGGGGTTGCAGGTACTCGCGTACATTATCCCACGCAAACTCAATGGTGATACTACTTTGAGGCATATCCGAGTCCCACGAGCCATGGCCCAACGCACCATATATGTTATACCTTGCAAAACCATGAGTCTCAGTTTGCAGAGCCATGTGGAATTTTGTATGCAAACTTTTCATTTTATGGAGGGACGAGTCGTCCCCATTCTCCTCATAATCTTTGCTTTTTACGATTGCCGTAGTTGTCTTTCCTGTTGTTTCCTTGAAGGGAAATGGAAGCAGGCCTATGTAATGTACATAGGGGGTGTCCTCATAGTTACACAACAGCCACATAGCTGGTAATCCCGCTTGCTGCGTTGTGCAGTGATAGAACATCGAAGCCAAATGACGGGCATCTCTTAGACCAAGCTTTGCAAGATTGCCAATATCCAACATACTTTTGACTACTTCTGTATCGCTCTCATGGAAATTATTTTGGCAAAACAGGCGGTGAACTTGCTGCGAAATAGGTGTACCCACAAAAACATGTTGCCTTTTAACAACTCGTAACTCCGGAATGGTTGTTAAAGGCGGCTGTTCTTCCTCGCTCGAGTTATTCTCAGTCGGAGAACTATGCGATGTGCTCGACAGTTTGCTCACGAGAAAGAAATGTTTTTCTACCGTGCTGACAATGTCCTGTAAAGGATGTTGAAAATGTTTCGGAGCTAGGTGTATAACATACTTATCTCGGCCTTCAAGTGCAAAAACGTTTCCCTGATTCCAGGAGCGATTTTTACCGTTTAAAAGGTCGTTTAAGATATCTATTAGTTCATCGACAGATCGCTGATGTTTTGAACCCATTTCCAAGCAACCATCAGGGAAATCGCAAGTGAAATGCGTGGTAAATTGAACAGGTGAAAACGAACAACAGCAAAAAATCTTCAACAACTTTCAAATAATGGCGGCCAAAAATGATTTCCGATTCCTCTCCGATAATAAAACGGGATTACACGACATTTTCTTCGTATCACGCATGCGTTTTAAAAATATTATAATAATTAGAAAAATATACTCAGTCATAAATTATTTTTCTCCGATAAAACCCGACGACAAAACGGGAAGCAACGAAGATACTGATTCCGTATTGCGCATGCGTTTCTGCTCATTATACAACAGGCAAGAAATTTGGGAACGTTGTTTATGTCGAAAAGTGAGTCAATTACTTAGTTTATTCATCAAATTAAACTGCGCGACTACTTGAAAAAGGTATGCAAACGAATTATGTGTTTCCTATAACTTTAGATCGTTGCGTTTTTAGCATAATTCAGCTTGCTTTAAATCATTGCACAAGAAATTTCTTTAATTTGCAAGTGTGTAAAGGCAAATCAATGAAATCATTGATCCACTTGCTGTTCACGGTTAATGTTTTATAGATATCTACAGTGCAGAATGGCAGAGCCAATGAGAGAAGAGAAATCGCCTAAAAAGTCCAACGATAAACTCGAGGGACACTTTTTGGTGCCAAGCCCAGTTCCAACGAGACGCACCAGGACAACCTCCCAGTGAGTTCGATTCTGATTGGATGATTCAAATATAACAACAGTCATTTTGCAATAGATTGGCGTGTGGTCAAACTTAACGCGAGATGGCTAGCAGTATAGAAGCAAACTTTGAAATTGGAAAAAGCATTACTTATTAATGCACAGTGTGCAAGGGCTCGCTCTATTATCACTGGATGAATTTACTTGTCAAGGAAAAATTCTTTTCACTTAATGGGTTAAGGAAATATAAGAGGTTTTCATTAATACGTAATCTCTTATTAATGCCTAACTTGCCCCATATACGACATTCATACGAGACATTTCAAAAGCAATAAATGAAAGAACTTACGTTTTGCAAAATTTCAGATCCAGGCTAGCATCCGACTCTCCCTTGCAAACAGGACAATGTAAAAGCTTCTGTCGTAATAGAGGCCATGGATTCATCACACCAGATAAAGGCGACCGCGACATCTTTGTTCATATTTCAGAGTAAGTTTAGCACCCTTTCACCCAAGAACAAAAAAACGCAGTTATTAGTTTTATATACTCAAGAGTCAAGCCTGCTTTCCATGTGCTCGTAGCTATTGTAGAGATGGAATAACAATCTTTCTAAGCAGTGGAAACAAAAAACAGTTTCAGCCTAATTATTTGCAAAGCAAATATTAGTAGATAGTATGTATGTTTTCTTCTATGAGATTTACTTCTAAAAAGATGGAATATTTTGGCCATGGAGAGGTATTGTGACTCTTAGTTTACGATAGTTGCAGCCATATATGGAGAGCAGGCTGTACTCACAGTCACTGATGAATTCTAACTAGTGCTTGCTAATGTCTTGCTGTATCTAAAACTATTTTTCTGTTTGTCATTTATACCTCTAGTATCGAAGGAGAACTAGTTTTGAAAGCTGGCGACAAAGTAACCTATCGTACTGTTCCTTTACCTATGAAACCAAAAGAGAAACAAGCTGTTGAAGTTGTAATCACCGCCGCCAACGGACCCCACGATACTTGGTCCCCGTTATCACATTCTGCTATGGCCAGCCATTAAATTTCTGTTGAAACTTTGCAAAGTTTGAACAAGAAGTTTTGCCTGTATTTCGAAAGTTATACTTACTTGATTTGACTGGCTGTTTGGCTCGCATGTACTTTGAAGAAAGATAATTGTCGAAGTTTAATAATGATCTGATTTAGTGTGATAAAAAGTGTCTACTTGAGCTCAGGAATTTTACTCAAATATAATATTTGAGTTATTTGAAGAAGCACTATGAAATATATTCTTATTCAAAAACTTCACCATGATGGATTTACAGGCCTCAAAGTTTACAGAAAATATGATAATAATCAGGGTTCAAATCGATGAAGAAATTAAAAGTCGACTCGCAATTTTTTTTCAAGAAAATTTGGGAAATTTTTAAGGAAGTCTTGCTTTAAAAAGTGGAAACACTGTCTACGAAAAGCGTGACGAAAAGTCGAAAATAAAAATCGCGGCCGTCGGGAGCACTGGTCACGAGTTTAGAATTTCCATCTCCGTGATATTTCATAAGGATTTCAGAGTTTTTACTGGAAAAAAACCTACAAAAGCTTGAAAGCAATGCATTCTACTAAAAACCGACTCACGAAAAAATGCCAAAAATAAAATTTTCGACTCGTAAATGGTCGAAAACGACTCGCAAATTGCGAATTGCGAGCCGCTAATTCGAACCCCGATAATTATGCAAGATTATTTACAAAGGAATGAAAACTTGATTACAATTTCTTCACTGTATCATTTGCGAAAACTTCACCAGCCTATAAATGAATGAAAATGAAGTTTTTGCAGAAGAAGGTACATTCCAACACTTTTGTAAATAAGCTCATCATTACAAATATATATAATCACTGATCTTGATTTAATAGAAACTTAACTTCTACTTATTATTTTGCAAAGAAAAGTAATGTGTGATTGCCTCGAAGCCTGAGTTGACAATTAACCATGTATCGACATGAAAATTCATTGAATGTCCAATGACTACTCTTATTTTCTATTGAATAAATTTTTAAATATATCTTAATGCAATTGAGTGCATATTATGTTGGCAAATACACCATTGTACACGTTGAAGTGCCTATAAATCTACAACAACTTTTTTCATAAGGAAACTTTACACTTTTTCTTCAATACACCCAAATAATATAAATATGTAAAATTCCTCGCCTTCACGTGGACACTTAAAGTCAATTCGTTAAATCATTTGAATTCTACAAATATGTACAGTACAATCCCTGATCTTCACAAAAGGAGACTTCAATACATATTGTGATATTTTGCTTTCTATATAGTAACTTTAGTCATTTCGTCTGCTTGAAACAACCTTTTACCAAAAGCTACGTTCTGTGTTGGCCTACCATTGGTTTCTGGTGAATCCACTTGTCGCTCCCTAGCCTTGACAGTTTCCAGAGCTCTCCGCCATAGTCTCTGCTTGTAAGAACGTCTCTTCGTGCACGGTGAGTTTTGTTCCGCCGTATTTGGTAATGGAGCAGTACGTGGAGGATGTATTGAACTCAGCAACCAGTGCGTGGTAACCATGCCTTTTCCCTGGAAGGATGGTGTAGTATTGGTTGATAATCATAATCAATAATGACATGATTTGGAAACTTGGCGAACTTCAAAACGTTTACAAAGATTTTTGAATTTATACTGACGCATCTTCAATACGCTTAGTTCACATAAACATGAAGAAAAAGATAGAACAAAGACTTTGGTCAAGTCTCCGAACCATATCTCCAATGACTATCTCTTCACCGTGCACAAGTTTACATAAACATGAACAAAAAGATAGAACAAAGACTTTGGTCAAGTCTCCAAATCGTATCTCCAATTACTATGTCTTCACCATGCACAAGTTTACATAAATATGAACAAAAAGATAGTGCAAAGACTTTTGTCAAGCTTCCAAACCATATCTCCAATTACTATGTCTTCACCGTGCACAAGTTTGCATAAATATGAACAAAAAGATAGTGCAAAGACTTTTGTCAAGCTTCCAAACCATATCTTCAATGACTATGTCTTCACAGTGCACAAGTTTACATATAAACATGAACGAAAAGATAGAACAAAGACTTTGGTCAAGTCTCCAAACTATATCTTCAATGACTATGCCTTCACCATGCACAAGTTTACATAAACATTAACAAAAAGATAGCACAAAGACTTTGGTCAAGTCTCCGAACTATATCTCCAATGACTATGTCTTCACCGTGCACGAGTTTGCATAAACATGAACAAAAAGGTAGAACAAAGGCTTTTATCAAGTTTCTTGCAACGAAGACTTTGGTCAGGTTTTCAAACCATATTTGCATTGAATATGCTTTAAACAAATATGTGTCACCTATTTATCTTTGCAGCCGAAGTAGCGACACCGTGCTGGGCAACACAGGTGACCCTATGGAGTTGTTTTTAGTGGACGACTGTGAAGACAATCCATTAGGATCGATCATGTCCAAATGTTTTGTAAGATGTTTCGTTGAAAAGTTCGTCCAGTGTATTTTAAAAACATATTGAGATCAGTTTTTTGTGTTTGTTCAGGTTAGCTACCAGGCTCCGAGCGATGATTGGTTCAAGAAAGGCGGTGAAGAGATCAGCGGTGGTGAGAGCGAAGAGGATGATGGGAATCATTTTTTCTATCAAATGTGGTGAGTTCATTTTAACGCTATTTTAGACTAAATTTTGAAAAATTTTGAACTAGGAAAATCTTTTACCACAATCCGAAAGAGCATCCTGCATTTAGTACAACTGCCAAGTTTGGTTGCGAAATGTTGTAAAATAAGGAAAATATACTTGTGCAAAGTTGGCAAATTTTGTATATCTTTCTATTACGTGCGAGAAATTAATACCCTTTTTCTCGAACGGGGTATTAATTTCCCGCGCGTAATAGGAAAATAATTGAAGTCCATCTATACGTGAAGTATAGATGGAATTCAGTTAAGCTTGTCTTCTAGAGCATTCAGATATTTATACAAAATCTCGAAGTCGCACATTATACGAAGCTCCGATTTGTTTAAAATAGGTACGACCAGGAACACGCTAGATTTGAACAGCAACTTGAAGACTTCCAAAAAAACGAACAAGAGTTTGGATGCATCAGTTGTTTCAGGGAAGAAAGAAAGACCAAGGTTTGTGTATCTTTGCTCCTTTCATCAAAATGATTAATTTTCCACAGAATCTATTATTTTTTTAAGCTTGTTTATTGTTCTTAATTGCACCTTTTTAGCTTGAAACGCCAATTCTAGGAGAAGCCTTAGAGATTGATGACAATTCAACTTGCAAAACGTACAGGTAGGTCAATGATTATTAATCTAAGCCGACTCGTATTGAAAAAATACGAGTTTTTCTGAAGTTATAAAATTTCTAAAAATTTCAAAACGTGTCCCAAACCGTTTGCATATTTGTCCCGCACATTGGCAATCGATATCTTTTTCCCCAAAAAAGTATTCTTTCCATTGAAGAAACATACTTTTAAAATTTCAAAAATTTTCCGGGTTGTTTCAAGTTGGCTTCAAAGTCATAAAATTTCACCTGATTCTCTTTAAATTTTCGAAAGTTCAATTGGTAGGACTCTGTATGTTACAGTCGTTTTCAATAGTTGTTAGAAAACCGAGAGTTTTGATCTTGAAATATTATCTGAACAACTTTAGCCCCCTACAATTATCCAGGACTCCCCCCCCCTCCCCCTGTCCACTGTTGCAGTGTTTGTCCAGCATCAATTAACACGGCATGCCAAATTTGTACAAATAGACACACGACATTGTTTATGGGGTGCGGGGGATGAACTGTTTGATGAAAATCAAATATTTTTATCAACTGTCCCAAGACTTTTGAAAACGATTGTATATTTTCCATAAAGTGGGGCGTCAGCATTCTCTTAATGCCAAATAAAATTGATGTTTAGTCGATTTACTGTGAAAAACCACAAAGTTTTGTGATGTTTTAAATGTTCAAATTATCTCCCCTTGCTTTTCACGAAATTGTTCGAAAGTTCTATATATGTCCCGAACCGTCCCAAAGTATTAATTATCGACATATTAGTGAAAAAAGTCATTTCACGCGATAGAAACATGCTCTAAACAATTTGAAAATTTTTCAATATTCCTCAGTTTTGCTTTAAAATCGTAAGATAATCGACAATATCGAAAATATCGATAATCGATATTATCGAATTATCGATAGTATCGATAATAGAATATCAGAGTAAGCGAATCTTGTATACTTTTGTTTTTAGTTCTTTTTCGCTAAATGGTGTTCAGTATCGTGTTGGTGATGGTGTTTATCTCAGTCCAGAAGCGTTTAATTTCAAGTTAGCTCTTCAATAATTTATTCGTTGATATTTCTGCCGCTTAGTTTGGCGCAGATGTGGAGAATTATGAGTAAACTCGTGCTTTAAAACTGACCATCTAGCTGATCTTTTGTAGAGTAAAGGCTGCCGAAACAAAGAAAAATGGCAAGAAAATTGGCGATAAGGTACATTAAAATGTTTGCAAATAGCAAGAGTTTCAAGTATCGGAAGTTAACGAGAGTTGACGAGAAATGACGATGTCGGCGGATGTTTCAAGTCGACTTATCACGAGTGTTTACGTGAGCTGACGACTGAGTTGACGAGAGTTGATAGGACTCGCGACAGTTGACGACAGTTGCCGAGAAATGGCGAGAGAAGAAATGGTCACAAGTAATATTTGCCTCCACTTAATTTTTCTATACCAGTGCAATACTTCATGTTATTTTAGTATGATGAGGATGAATATCCGGAGTACTATCGTAAATCTTCGGACTACATCAAAGGAAGCAACAGTGATGTTGCGCAACCTTTCAGAATTGGTATGATTTTCACTTATAGACCGTCTACAAATACATATAACAACACATTACTGCCTCTCCAGTTTAGTAGAATAATTGCATACGGTGTAACGATGCATAATTATGTACTTAGAAATTGAAGTTTTCGCTTTTAGCTACTTTTTCCGGTTTTCAGGTGAAATTTTATCCATTTCCTGCAAAGCTAGCTACGGTATCAAGGCAAACTTTTCAGAGATCAAACTTAGAGTTCGAAAGTTCTATAGGTTTGTTCAGTTTAGTTTCTTATTTTCTCCCTGAGGCATGGGTTACAAATGGTTGTTGCCTTCGTTGTATTATTATACCAAATTGTTTCATGAAAAACTATTCAAATTAGTAATTGAATTTATAACATACGTTTTAATTCATGACAAGTGATCAATGGCCTACTAAGGGATTTTGGCGGAGGTATGACGTCATTAAGTGCATTTTTTGATTAGTTCAACTTGTTTTGTTATTTAGGCCAGAAAATACTCACAAAGGTGCAAAATGCGGTTATGAAACGGACTATAATCTGCTTTACTGGAGTTACGAAGGTTTGTGAGTGTGTTTTCAACGAGTTTATACTGTATAAGACGAATATTTCAACGTAAGTTTCAGTGAATCTTACCAGGCAGCAAAATGAGCGAATGGTGGTACGTATAGCGTGTTTCAGAAAGACTTACAGGGCAGCAAATATTAACGAAAATCAGGAGCTGGTTGTTCGAAAGCTGGATAGCGCTGTCCATCGGATCGGAAATGTTTTAAGTAATATGCAAAACATGAGCAGCAGTGTTTTATCACATATAAAGACACGAGACGTAGTCGAGTGTTTTATATGTGATAAAACACGTACTGCGAGTGTTTTAAAT
>JAODVM010294078.1:0-12002 GCA_025400095.1 Phenganax marumi
AAAGGTTGAAGTTATTGATAATTAAAGACCTTAAAGCAAAAGGACTAACATGACATGGCTGACACGTGCGAGTCCGCGATTCTTGTGTCACTGGAAAACAGAAATACAACAAAATCATATTAAAAATGTTTCATTGTAGTTGTGCTGTAACTGCATGTAAGGTATTAAAAGTGCAAGTGTGGACAACCATGGTTTTATTTTATTGTAATTATCACGATATTATCGATTATCGTGATAGTTTTCTCAACAATTATCATGATATAGTTTTTGGAATATCGCCCAACCCTAGCATGATTTAATGCAGTTCTAATGACTCCGATGTTATAAATACGTGCAGTCCCTGACCATGATATAGATACTTGAAATCAACGAGAATGAAAAATTTGCATGAAAAGATATATTGCAATTTGTTAGAAGACTCAAACATAATGTGTCACTTCCTTGTAAAAATGTTTGCGTGAATATGCGAATTGTTGTAGGGAATCAGATATAACGAAAGAGAGAATTGCAAAGATTTTGGCGACAGGAGCAAATGTTGTGCTAGTTAGTGGAGGCATTGACGACCTGTGTTTAAAGTATTTTGTTGAAGCCGGTGCAATGGCAATAAGGCGATGTAAGAAACAAGATCTAAAGCGAATAGCTAGAGCCACTGGAGGTAAGAAAGCTCCTTTATCACATTGTAGCTTTTTCTAAGGCCCCGTTTACACGGTACCGGATTCGCATAGTCACGGCATCAACTTTAGTCACTATGCGCTTTGTTTCGTTCTAACAACTTTTTCTAGGATCAGTTGTTGTTAAGTTCTGCAACATTATCACAAATTTACAAGATAAACTGGCTTCGAAACTGCTCAATTTAATGTCGTGACCATGCGAATCCGGTACAGTATAAACGAGATCTAAGTTGGCCTCATCATGACAAATGTAGATTTCATGCACCACAATTGCATTAATGTTTGACTGAATTGCCCTGTAATTGTTGCAGCAACAATGGTTTTGACGATGGCAAACTTGGAAGGTGAAGAAAGTTTTGATGCAACGATGTTAGGACAGGCTGACGAAGTTGCACAAGAGAGAATTTCTGACGATGAACTAGTGTTTATCAAGGGGTTGGTATTGCCATGCAGACGATTACTTTGGTCAAATCATAGTGTGAAGGTCAAAGTTCCAAACCACTCTTCAGCTGTTGTTTCTGTGAAGTGTTTCTTCTTTGAAATTTCCCCACAGTTTATCAACGTGGAATACCATTGTTGAAATAGAGCAGAGAACTTTGCTGGTGACTGACCAACTTTATCTTTTGACTGTATGTTATTTAGACCCAAAGCAAGGTCAGCAGCATCTATCATCCTTCGAGGAGCGAATGATTTTATGTTGGATGAGATGGAAAGATCGTTGCATGATGCATTGTGTGTTGTGAAACGTGTCTTGGATTCGAAAAAAGTTGTCCCCGGAGGTGGGGCTGTCGAAGCTGCTTTGTCAATATACCTAGAAAATTTTGCCACTTCTCTTGTAAGTTTGATATTTTCTAGCCTTGACAAGTTTCTTGACAAGTTCACTTTCTCACGTGTATGACGAACAAGTTTTTCTTTGTGATTTTCTTGAGGAGTTGACTTGCTCCTGTATTTGATACATGAGATTTACTTGGCTGGCAAGTAGCTTCTCGATGAGTTTTCTTGTTCTAAAACTAATAGTCTATTGAATTGTCCTTGCAGGGTTCAAGGGAACAGCTAGCGATAGCAGAATTTGCCCACTCATTGTTAGTCATCCCTAAAACATTGGCTGTGAACGCTGCTAAAGACTCGACCGAGTTAGTCGCTAAACTGCGGGCATATCATAACACATCGCAGACCAACAATGACAAAGTGAATTTCAAATGGTAATTAGTCTTTCTCATTGATAACTATAGTCTAGCTTCCAGCAGCCGGTTGTTCAAAAGTGGGTTAGCAACTAACCTAGGTTTAAATTTGACCCACTGCTTTTATTCCTCCATTTTGCAGAACTGTTTGGTTTGAAACTTTGAGGGATTGGACTGCTCATTAAGGGAAACATTTTGAACAAAACCTTTATCAAAAATTCAACTTAAATGAGTTTAAAATTGAGGTTGAAGTTGCACATTAACCCAGGGTTAAGCTAACCCACTGTTGAACAACTGCCCCCAGAATATTTTCTTCTATTGGCTATGGTTGAACAAAGTTTGTTGTAGCTATTGGTCCACTTTCTTCCATGCTGAAACTAACTTTGATTCTCCTCATTTTAGGATGGGTCTAGATTTGGTGGAGGGCATAATTCGTGATAGCAAGAAGGCTGGAGTATTAGAGCCTGTCGTATGCAAAGTGAAATGTCTAAAGTTCGCTACGGAAGCCGCTATTACCATACTTAGAATCGATGACATGATAAAGTTAGAGAAACAACAAGAGGAAGGTTCAGGTAGGTCATACCAAGATGCTGTACGAGGTGGACATCTGTAGAAAGTTACTTTGTTGGATAGAAAAATTATAAGCAGAGATGTGACAATGTTATGTGTTGCATATTATATGGAGTGCCCCCTGAATAGAAAATTGCCAGTAAAAAAAATTAAAGCCAGAAAAGCTTTAAGACTGCAGCAATGTATTTCTTTCAATTCATTTCCTACAGTTATTTGTACAATCACAATCCTTGTTCTTGGTACTGAACTTTGGATTTGACTACGAGTACAACTGTGGCTATTGTTAGACACCAGAGTACTTTATAACTACAAGAGCAACTGGTGTTCATGAGTTACATATCACTTGTTGTGTCAAAAACAAACTGACAAACAAAAAGCTTACAGTGGTTTATTTTTGCCAGCAAAAACCTTGTAGCTGGCCTCTTCTCATACTCGTAGTCAAACCTAAGACATTTTCCTCCTTATTTGTTCAGTTTTTCAGCATGTGTCCATTGTGGCTTTCGCTTTTCGATAAACGCCTTGATTCCTTCATTGCCATCTTCAAGTTTCAAGTTCTCCACCATAACTTGACCAGCTATCCTGTAAAACCACACAAAATAATGTAGTTGATGGTACAGGCTAACAAAGATCTTTGCCAAGTATTCATATACTGATGTGAAATGACTCCCGTTTACCAATGGAAACACTGGTTTCCATTGTGCACAAGATTGCATAAATATGGACAAAAGTAGAACAACAGCTTTAGTTCCAATCATATCTTTACTACCTCACCTATAAGCTTCATCTCTGTGTTGAATGATTTGCCGATAGTAACATTTCTTTCCGATGGCCACAACTGGTTGACTTGTAGTACATATTTGTTCGGCTAGCTTCATTGTCTGACATATACAATGATATAAATTTTAGTGTGCGTATCACTAGGTACTGGAAATAATTTGAAACACACCTCTTTTTCCAAATAATTTTCAGGGACAACTTTGTTGACCAAACCGTAGCGAAAAGCATCTACATATTATAAACAAGTTCTTTAATATTTTAAAAGTAGTAAAGTTTGAACTAAAAAAAGTGTTGTGTGCATATCACCAAAAGGTCCATCAAACCTCAAACCTGCAACAGAGGACTGACCTTCAGCAGAAATAGGTTTTCCTGTGAATAACATTTCCATAGCTATCTTATGAGGTACTGCTCTGCCAAGAGCAACTGCAGGTGTTGAACAGAACAGACCAATATTCACCCTAGTGAGTCGAAATATCTTGACCATAGTATAGGATGTAATCAATGTTAAGCATCTGTAGAGCATGATGTTATCAGTCGCTTATTACCCAGGAGTGGCAAAATGTGTGTTCTCTGCAGCTACTGCCATATCACAACTTGCCACAAGCTGGCATCCTGCCGCTGTAGCCAAACCTAGACAATATGATGGCAGAAAAGCATTGTGTTGGTTAATGGTATGTGCTCTTGTGGTGGAAAAATGTACTCTCAACCTATTGATAATGACAATATTAATTATTATATAGCAAGCGCTACAGTTGAGGTGGTTCATACAATATGATTGGCTATTCAGCGGTCAAGAAATCACCTAATTGGTGTACAACCACATGGGAAAACTTAGTTACGGTTGTGCCATATAATAAACTACTCATTAACCACAACATTTGGACTTTACAAAAAATCTTAAACCTCAGCCTTGCCATTAAGACCTCGGCCTTGCTGTTAAGACCTTGCTGTTAAGACCGTTAAGACCTATTAAACCTTGTCCTTGCCCAGTTGTTAAGTAGTTAGTAATCTCTAGTAATGTGTTTACTGTCATTACCTTTCACTTGGGCTATGACAGGTATAGGCATATCCTGTAGGAAAATGTCATCATTACTTTGTGAATAAGGGTTGTATTTGATTGCATATTAATCCATTGACTGACAGTGTCCCCCAGTGGGTGTGGTCAGTTTTAGAATGGACAATTTTTTAGGTGTATGAGACTCTTGCCATGCCTTAATGGTTCGTAGTAGTTTCTAGTACCTGTATTAGTGACATGACTTCACTGCATTTATCAAATATTTGTTTGTGGTAGGAACTTCCAGTTTGGCTTGTCTAAAAATATATTGAAATAGTTTACGGTCTAATATTTACAATTTCAATGTTATTAATTGATCATTCAACTGCAGATATTCAAACAAAGGAAAAGGTTTTGAAAGTATTTTCTCACCAATTCCTTGAGGTCGTGACCTGACGAGAACACTGGACCATTTGCCGATATTATTACAACCTGTGTTCTTTGTTCCACATTTTTGAGCAAATCATTTTCGAGTGCTTGCAACATTTCTAATGACAATGCATTTCTAAAAAACACCAGGAATTATGTCTAAATACTTTAAGTGCTAGGAGTCATATACCCTGTAGAATGGAATTGTCTGGCATTGGATGGAGTAAAATAAAGTGAAATGCTCTAGTATTGGGGTACATTACCTTTTCTTTGGGTTATTTAAAACTATTTTACCGATTCCATTTGCACAACTTGACAATGTCAAAGGTGATTCGTTTGCATTGCTCAAACTACGAACTAACATCTAGGAGAAAGTTTTTTTGATAAAATTGATACAGTAAAGTCTGGATCCCATACATGACCTATGACAGCCCATGAAGCGCCAGGTATGTATGAGAATTGTTTCAAAACTTGTTGTACGTAAACTATCTCTAATTCACTTGCGAAAGACATATAACTAGTTTCTTGTGATTGGTGCAGACCATTGGCGATGTGAGATGGCCGTCTTCACTAAGTAAAATTATTGTGTATGTATAATCTGTATACCAATTAATAAAGTAATTTTATATTCATTATTCTAATTAGTCAAATTAGAACTGGAATAGGGCAAGACTACAAGAATCTTAGTGTAAAATTGTTTGAGAAGTGCTTGATTAAAGTCAAGCAATTACGCATTCATTACACCAATTTGTAAAGTAATTACGTAGTTTAGTAATTATATACTTGGCAAATTTGTAAAATAGTAAATATTCTGTATACTAATTAGTAATTATGTATTCAGTAAGCTAATTGGTGCCATATTTATAAAGTTATGCAGCCTGACTGTGTGTGTTTGATATTTTGATCTCCAAATGTATAAAATTCAACTAGTTCTAAACAATTTTCTTTAAAAATCGCAGGCATAATTACATTGCATTTTGTTGAATATTCCAATAAACTTCGAAAAACGCGACACATGGCCATATTTACGCTAGAGTGCAGTTCAGCAGACTCCAGGTTAGGGCTGGGCAGTTGGGTTGCGGTGGTTGCGGGCTCAGTGTTCATAATGTAATATATTTTTGGATGGTCAGCGGCTGTCGGTTACCATTTCACTTGCACAGAATGGCTCCCCATTTGTGGTCGTTCGACAATCCTGCTTTTGCGTTTTATTCGCTTTGTTCTGCCATTTTGTTGTTCAAAACGCTCTGTATGCCCATATACACTGGTATTAAAAGATTTAAGCACAAGGTAACCACTATTTTATGCAATATTGAAGTGTAGAAATTTCTATTTGTCAATGTGAATTGTCAGTTGATTGAGTTGAATCGAAATTCGCATTTTTGTCGTTATCTTGACTCAAAAAGTGGAGCTTTGTTCGAAATGTCGCAGTTATGACATTTGCAGTTACAAGGTTACATGATTAATACATGTCGTTCCAAAGAGTGTTTTGTTTTTCTTGAAAATTTTTACAATTGGCCAAACTGTGTTTGTTGTACTTTAATTATTAGTAAATTTGACAGCATAGATCAAATTTTGTCTTGGTTTTGCACTTTTAGAACTTCTCATGGCCAGAAGATGCACTCGTTGCTGGATTGAAACCTGAATTGAAACCTCTGCATCCTGATTTGGAAAGAGGTCTGGGGTAAGGATGGGTTTCAGTAAGTCCCACACAACATATGGTAGCGAATGGTGATGAAGTCAAGATCCTTGTAAAAACAAGCAAATCAAACTTATTCTGATTTATTTACATGTTTTTCAGTGGTTTTTCACCACGTACCCTTGTCTTTCTGTCTAGATGTCATCGAAATGATCTTGAGAATATTCCTATATTTCTTCTGGTTGGCTTACTCTACACATTAACGAACCCCTCGTTAGTCATCGCAAGGCTTCTATTTGGTGGATTTACGGTGTTTCGTCTGGCTCATACTGTAATCTTTGTAAATCAAATCGGTCAACCTTATCGGTTTCTCTCTTTCTTGGTTGCCTTCATTATAAATTTTGTCATGTTGATTGCTATTATTATTCATGTATTTCCTTTAGCAATATAATTTTTTTCAAGGAAACAAGGTCTTTTTTCATGGGATTTTGTGTGAATGTAAGCCAACAATCAATGGTCGGGCATGGGTTGGTGTAGATTTCAATTTTGAAAAAAATGTACAATTAAAATAAAATTTCATCCCAATTGTTATTGTGTTTCGTCTATAGCACGAATACTATTTTGGGTTTGGGATACATGGCCGTGTAATAGTCACAAAATAAAAACATTGTGGCTTATTTCATTAAAATTGAAGTTATTGAACTATTGTACTTTTACTAAACGAAGTAAAGCTTCTCCGCTAAATACATTATCGCTGGCGCGTTCTCCAAACCAGTCCTATTTCACATGCGCGGCTAGAATCTTTCTTTTCCAACCAGTGGTCAAGATGGGTAAGGTTTTGCATCCCGTTGTAGAAAAACAATCCCTATGAATCTCAAGAGAATTCAACAAGTAATCGCTTTCTGTGATAACTAGAGATATTTTCACGTACCAAACATTTTTGAGAATGCACTATTTTGTTGACTTTAGTGGGATTTCAAAATACCAATTTAAAGTCGAGAAGTTTTTGTCGATTATAATGTTGATTCTCGATTTGTTCTGTCAAATCAAGCTCGTGTTTTTTATGATTGGCTAAATTAAGCCTTTCTATGAACTGCAGTAGGTTTTTTATTTATTATATGCCTCAATTTTTCGAAATATATTGAATATAAGCTGCAGACTAGGTAGCTTTCAAAGTAATTTTTAAAGCAAAATATTAACTGTTAATTTATAATTGCAAAAGTTTTGTGGCTTTACAATGTGGCCAGACTGGTTAGGCGACTCTTTACTGTCAAGATTATTCTTGTGTTTTGCAAAAAATCCTGATTATGCAAAATTGATCTGCTTGTCTCAAAATGTTTTAAATGGTCCGAACCAGTCCCTAATTTTTAAATCTGAAACATTTTGAAACCTTGCGTTTCAAGAAGAACTCTGAAAATCAGTGATAGATGTTGCTTTGCACATCTACATCTGCCATCTAATGACGAGGGCAAAATGGTTTTAAGATCTGTTTAATATATGGTCATTTTAGATGCCACTGTTTTTCAATTCTGAGCTGTGATTCTATTCGATTGATAGTCTTAGCAGTAGACTCAATCCCAGTTTGCATTTAGGTATTTCCCGAGATAACTGGCATAAGAGACGTGCGACAGGAGGCAAGAAAAAAGCCATTCGAAAGAAACGTAAATATGAACTTGGTCGACCACCTGCCAACACCAAGGTATGATGGTAATAGCAATGATGGTCTATAAGATGAGTTTTGGTATAGGTTACTTGATATTCTATATTATATAATAATGAAAGCACTTTACTTGTTTTGACTGGTCAAGAGCCGTGGTCTGTTCTGAACAGACACAGGAATGACATCAGCCTGTGCAATTTTATTCTAGTTGCATAAATTTCCCTGGGATTTTTTCATTTAATAAAAGTTCTTTTACTTTGAAACATCGCTTACTCACTATGCCTACCTATTTCACTTCTTGTTCCTTATTCCTTGTTTTGATCTGTTCATTTTTAGCTGGGTCAAAAGAGAATCCACACAGTTAGGACCAGAGGAGGTAACAGAAAATTCCGCGCTCTCCGCCTTGATCATGGAAACTTCTCTTGGGGATCTGAAAGTGAGTAAATATTTATAGCTGCGAGGCACATTATTTTGAGGTACTATTTTGTTGCAAGTTCATTTGACAAAATGATGATACCTTACAAAACGTGTAGAGTCTTTCAAGGCCCATTTACACGGGCGATTTTTGCTTGCGATTTTTCTCCTTTTATAGTATGTGATTGAGTAGGTGGACTTAGCGAGTGCACTAGCGAAATTGTTGAACCAAGTATATTTGCCAGTCATCTACTCTATCACATCGTTCAACAGGCGAAAAGTCGCAGCAAAAATCGCCCGTGTAAATGGGCCTTCAGACTGCTATTCAGACTGGTATAGTCTTAAGCTTCTAACTTGATAGCTTTTATGTCATAGTTTCACTGATTGCTATCATGCACTTTTTCTTGTAGAAGAACTCTTATCATTTAAAAGCCGGTGCATTAAATGCAGTGCTTCCAATTTATGAAATAAATTCTTCTCCTAAAATTGCACCATTTTCTAATCATAGTTTCTTCACTTAACAGGCATTACTCGTAAAACGCGTATTATGGATGTCGTATATAATGCTAGCAACAACGAACTTGTGCGAACGAAAACACTCGTAAAAAACTGTATTGTCCAAGTTGATAGTAATCCTTTCAGACAATGGTAAGAAAAAAGGCCACTTTAGTTACGTTTCTCAATCATAGAAAGCCAAATTTATGGCAAAATGATGATGACTTTGTTATCTTGAGGAAGTTGCAAGAGTTTATTCTTGTTTCTTCTTTTATGATGGTTTATTGTCATAGTTACACTGATTGCCAATTTTGACCATGACCAAATCTTTACTGACATGACTTTTGTGCCAAGATTTTGTTATTTTTCTTATATTTATTCTCTAGGTACGAGTCACATTATGCAACTCCTCTTGGCCGAAAGAAGGGTGCCAAATTGGTGAGAATACCAAGAAAAATTAATAGTTTCAATAGCAATTTGTGCAATTAATACTAGAGATAGTAAAAATTTAAAATGTGTAGAAAGTCTTTTGGTGTTGTGCTTCCAGTTTTAAAACTAAATTTCCTTGAACTTTCTTGAAGGAAACTTCTAACAATGTGCATTGATTTTGTTATCCATTCTCAGACGGAGGCGGAAGAAGCTGAATTGAACAAGAAAAGGTCAAAACATCAAGAAAAGAAAATGGAGGTGAAAAAAGCAACTGCCAAAGTAACACCTGGTCTCGATGAACAGTTTATAACCGGACGACTTTATGGTAAGATTCAGTCAGATTGTGCTTTGCTTCTGAATGAAGTTCTGATGTAAGTTGACTAGAGTTTTCTGTTATCTTTTACAGCTTGTATTTCATCAAGGCCTGGTCAAAGTGGTCGATGTGATGGCTACATCTTGGAAGGCAAAGAACTGGAGTTCTATGTCAAGAAAATTAGAGCGAAGAAGAGCAAATAGTTGTAAAAATGCTTTTCGAAAACAAATAAATTACAAGATAAAAAGTGTTGTGTCTGATGCCAATCAGTTTTGTTTGTCTGTCAGGGCATGAAGCTGAACCTGTTGATCTGGGGGAATTGTCGGTCACATTTGAATCGTCGAGTTTTTGGTTATTTTTTCATGTTTCAGCACAAACTGTTGATAGGGCTGATTTCAAAGTAATTGATTAATAATGTACATCTATGGAAGATGAAGTATGTGTCACACCGCTGGTTGTTTTCGTTTTCGCGGGCTCAAAGTCTACCATTGGTATTTACCAAATTTTATGGAAAGATGGAGAAGAAAATGCTATTTTAAATGCTCTTTTTTGAGATAATTCTTCGAGTATTACTCGGCAAAGAACCCTAAAACGTCAAAATGAATGCAAACGTTGACAGGGAAAAGCTTTTGAAAGAAACCGAGGCGATGTTGCGAGCAGTGCTCATCAGCAGCCCTCGTGGCGTGCGTTTTGAAAAATTACTGAAAGATTACAAGGAAATTACGTTCAAGACTATTCCCTTCGAAGCACTAGGCTATCCTAGACTGGAGCACTTCTTGCAAAGTATTCCCGCTGTGGCGAGGGTGGAAAAAGGCCCTGACGGTGAGTGGGTTGTCAAAGGGGTGGCATCTGACGCTGATCAACACGTGGCTAAACTCATCTCAAAACAAAACAAACCCAAACTCCGAAAATCTGCAAAATCCATTGTTGCAAAACGGAGAGCGGCCTCTACGAATCCTCCTATGAGGAGCCCTGTAAGGAGGCCCATCCCTAGACCATCTGCCCCCCCAACCCGGGGGTATGAAATGCCCCCTCGCATGCAGCGCATGGCAGCAAAGAAAGACCAAAATGTGGCTCACCCTACATCTCAGGCTCTTGTCCAACCAGTAAAATCAAAAGGTAAGTATTCCATTGTCCCATGGTAGAATTAGAGAGCTGGTGCTGCAGTGTAGGTTTGATATTGATATCGAGGTTTTGATATTCATGTCGAAGTTTTAATTTTGATAGTATAGTTTAATATTCATCGTTGTCGATAGCATTAGGAAAGTATTATAGTGGGATTATTGTGGTACATAGAAGATATGAGAAACATGGTGTGCGACAAGAAACTTGCAAACTTCGAGCTGCTTTTCACTTCTGCATTTTTGACCCACACATAAAAGTGTAAATTCATGTAAAACCTATCTTGTAAACAACTGCAAGACAAGTTGATTAGATTCTTGAACTTTAAATAATGACCTGTCTGTTTGTGCATTCTTAAAAACTATTAAACTTTGTAGGATATAGAGGTATCTGCGTGTACGTGTGTGTGTGCGTGTACGAGTGTGTACATGCGTGTCAAAAACACATAACTGGAGAGCAGCCCGTATGAAACGTGTTGTATTTTTGAAATTTAACAACAATATGTTGTTTGAAAAAGAATCTTACACACTGGGTACTTAGATATCTTTGCAAGAGCAACTTCACTGAGCAAGTTTACCTCAGCAAGCGAAGCTGACTGTCCCCTGTCATTCGCAGAATGTGTAGTTGAACTTCAAAAAAAATTACAAATTTTAGAAAGTGCGAGTGGAAAAAAGATGCGCATCGTCTCAATGGGTCGGGGTGAGTTATTAAAAAAAGCAACCGAAGGAGCTAAAACGTCAAAAAGTTCTGCTGCTCGGCACCGATTGAGTTCGTCGTCAAGCCAGCATACTAAAGGTTTATTTAGTTTTGCATTTTATAATGTAAATAATGTTCTATTACATGGTATGGATCTCATCCCATTTCCTGTGAGGAAAATCATCTGACATGACACTTTTTGGCAAAGTAAACTTATGTTTAAGAAAAGAATTTTTTGTTTGTCATTCAGCATGCATTTAAAACTGTATCAAGTACAATAATCAACTTGTTACTTATGTCAAAATGTTTTCTTGCTTGATATATTTCTCAATCCCCAAATAAACATGAATATATGCTTAATGTTTATCTATAAACTAGTTTGAAAATGAATGTTTTCGACGTTATGCCAAAATATTAGGATCTTGATAACTCTTAATCGAAATTTTGTGACCTAGATGTAAGAGAGAGTTCTCTGAAGAAGTAGGGATTTGAATAAGTGTGCCGTACAACTCTCAGTTTTCTATAGAAATGTGTTTTGTTTTGTAGACAATAAACAGATGTCTGTCAGCATTTCAGATGCAAGTAAAGAGCGAAGTGTGATCATTAAATCGCCAG
>JAODVM010294188.1:0-28613 GCA_025400095.1 Phenganax marumi
GCGATTCTGGTTGGTTGATATTCGTACTTAACTATAGTTAACTTTAACTACGTTTTTATACAACCGGCCCCTGGACTGCTTGCTCCTATGCTTTTTGACTTGACGCTTGCGTGGTCAATTAAAAGCATTAAAAGTCAAGAAGGCTGACGAGTATGAGAGTATTGCGACATCGCTGCCCCTTCAATAAAGTCATCAATACAGGTCAGCAGCCGACTTCATAAGCAAACACTCTCATACTTTCGGCCATCTTGGACTACGCTTTTTGACGCCAAGCCAGCAGTCCAGATGTATATATGTCAGTGGGGATGACGTTTCGCCATATGAACAGAACAAAACTATTTGGCTGGTCGAAAAGTTTCCTCGCTACAACCGGGATAACTTTGGCCCATATGAACAGGCCCTTACTTCGCTAGCTTTCAGAAGCAATATATGCTCCTCATTCACGCTATCCCTATTCTTCTCCAGGAATCCCTCGCTCTCATACGTCACCGTGTCGGCAAAATGCACGATCAGGAAAGCCATTTCAGACATGCGAGGTTTCTTAAAATGAACATTCGGCTGTCTCTGAATGTGTTCTTGGTAAAGTTTCCGCGTCCAGTTCTCGTCCGAGCCTTGTGTCAACTAAGTACACAGACAAACAATCCGATCAGAAAATAAAGAAGTGGAGATTATAAATGAGTTTTCAGTGTAACATGATGAATAGCACTTACGCAAAAAAAAACCCAAAAGAGACGAGTTTCCGTATGGTTTAGCATTCTGTGACATTACCTTACATTCCTCATCAAGCAGATTTAAAATGCCAAGTTTTCCTTCAATAAGATCAATACACGGCTGATTGTCGTAGTATTTGATAAATGACCAGTCGATTTCCTCGCGAATATATTCCTCTTGCTCCAACTTGAATACATGCTAAAACCAATGCAGCAATCATCAGCAATAAAAAAGTCGAAATGAAAGCAATTCAGTGTTTCAATTTAGACAGTTAAATGGTGTTTATCTCTATGCCTTACCATAGTAAATTGCTGTTGTAGTTTCTCATTAGCGTAATTGATACAGAATTGTTCAAAACTGTTTACTTCAAAAGTTTCAAAACTGTAAGCAAAGTTTAGTTGACAAACATGAATAGACGAAACACGTTTCTATTGTTATATCCCATATATATCTAAGTGGTCTTACCCGTAGATATCCAGAACTCCGATAAATGAATAGACCTTATTCTGATCTACGGGCATTAATGCTTTGTTGATACTTGCAACAATGAAGTCGAAAACTCGAGCATACACGTACTTCGAGAGGGCCTCTTTCGCCACAGTTGCCTACACAAAACGTAGACGAAAAAAAACAACACTTGAGTTTCGTTCAGTAACTTAAAACAATGCAATCAACTGCGTCTTATATAGCTAGTCCGCCATTCAACCCAGGCTAATACCAAATGACTTCAAGGGAAGACTGTCAGAACGAAAAAAGTTCAAATCAGCCAAAAACATTGAGCATTAAATCTTTGTTGACAATGATTACTTGTTGTAGGTTAAGGTTTCCGATCACGATTTCTCTGTGCGCCACAATTTTTCGGAAGCAAAGCCATTTTTGAAACTGAGCTTTGTCGATCCCAAGGAGAAATGCAGTTATGGCCAAATGGAAATCATCATTCTATAGATAAGAGGGGAAAAAATGTTCATATCAATGAATTAGGATCTCTTAAGGCCCGTTTACACGGGCGATTTTTGCTGCGACTTTAAGTGTGATTTTCTCCTTTTGGAGGATGTGAAGGAGTGAATGAGTTATAAATATTCTTGGTCATGAAATCTCATAATAACATTATTCAGTAATCTACTCCTTCACATCCTCCAAAAGGCAAAAATCGCACCTAGAATCGCAGCAAAAATCGCCCATGTAAACGGGCCTTTATCGCAGTTTGCTGCATCACAATCACTGCACTCACACTGACAAAAGTACTTTCATGTCCTTCATCTTCATCAATATTAACATTTCCTAAATGCAAGATGGCCGCAAGAACTTGAAATAATCTCATTTGTTCATCTTGATGAACCCCAAGCAAACCAAATGCTTCACAAGTATCTTCAAACAACTCTGCGTCATCTACTCCATTGATACATGGACTATCGCCTTGATTCAGGTACATGAAAACGTCCGGATGTCCTGCATTAAGGAGTAAAAGGGTCTTTAACCATTACAATTGGTGGTCTTTCTTACTGCTACCTATAATGCTGAACACCTGACAGTTCAAAACTCACCCAGTTGAAAATTTTTAAATCTCTGCTCCTCAGCATGCGCACACAACTGATAAAAGACGTGGTAATTCCTCTCATCTAGGGCCTGGTACACAACACGTGACTTCTCAAGTAGATACGTGCGCATGTGTGCACCAATGATGTGATGACTGGAGTTGAAGTTAATCTCAAGATACTTGCCAAATCTGCTACTGTTGTCGTTACGTATCGTCTTTGCATTGCCAAAAGCCTAGCAATTGGAAGGACACTGATCAATCAGTTCATCAAAAAGCAATGAGCTCGTTTCAATCGTAAACTCACCTCCATGACTGGATTTGAAGCCAGCACTTTTTTCTCAACGTGTGTTTCAGATTCAGATCCACCAACGGCAGCAAAATACCGCATTGCATACTTTGCGTTCACGGTCTTCCCAGCACCACTTTCACCACTCACAATAATTGACTGGTTCTGCTTTTCTCTACGTTAAATAGCACAAATTACACTCCCATTGTTTACCACAATAAAGATTACAACTGCTAGACGATCAAGAACCTGCTCATTGTTCGAAAAGCGTCTTCGGCAACTGCAAAAATGTGCGGGTCCATTTCATCCATCGAGGCTCCATTATATGCGGAAATTATTTCACGACCATAAAGAGGAATCTCTTTGTATGGATTAAGAGCTACAAGAACAATACCTACAACACAATTGTTAGAAAGACATAATCAAGAAGAGGTGGCCGGGTTGTCCTCTGGACTTTAATCATCAACACTTACAAAAGTTACATACCACAATACGTATAAAATGCATTGTACTCTTCAAATCTAATCTTCAGGTTGTGCAAAACTAGGCAACAGTAGAAAGCAATTGTTTATAATCACAGATGGTTCAAGCTCTTGGAACGAATGCTTGTGCAATTGATGCAAATGCCTCTTAAACACAGACATTCTGTTCTATTCTCTGATATCTGCAGCAAAAAAAGTTACAGGTGGTCAATCACATACCAGCAGGTTCATGAAGATAGCTAAGGGTCGTAAGGTCATTTTCTCCAACCAACACTTCCGGATTTCGCAATGGAGGAAGTCCATGTTTCTCAATGTCAAAGGCAATCACCTAATAATATGTTTCTGATATATTATACAACATATTCTGATTATAGATATATAGATATATTCTGCTATATTATATATCTGATATATATATTTTCTGATATATTATAGAAGCAAGTGTTCAGTGTATACTCTAGCATAGTGCTACAGGATATATGGTACTCGTACTAGTGTGCATTATGATACCACCGTTGTAATAAAATGACAAATAGCTACGTAGTATTCAGTATCAACAACTATCAAAGATATTCAGAAAAACGTTCAAACATTTGTCCATCAAAAAATGTGCAATACAAGCAAACGATGTCTTGCAAAAGTACCCGAAAATAACGTCAACAATAGTAATATATGCCGCTACTTCCCATTCAAAATTTATAGCATAAAAAACTTCTTTGTCCGCCGTTCAAGTGTACAATTTAGACAAACAAGAGGCACTTAAAGTAGCACAAGATTTCGTATTTTCACTCGTGTTTTGAAGTAAAATAAAACAAGGATTACGACAGGTATAAAATGTTTCAGCAATTCGTACATATAGTATTTTGTTAAATATACCTCGCCGTTGACAGTTTGAACACTCAACAAATTACTGTCAAGGTCATGACAAATTTCGCCGGGAATCCATACTTTACAATCGTCAGGAAGCCACACTCTAGCACCCTAAAAAATTCAAACAATAATTTTGTCTTTGCATGTCAACTTCAAGCAAACTTGCAAACTAAATTATCTATCTACCTTCGTGTACAACACTTCAGCGCTCATGTTGGCCTTCCTATCACAAATGAAAAGCGAATGCGTCAACGTCAGACTCACGCCATACCAAATCCGTTGAAAACGCAAGTGCAAACGGCAATTTTAGGAGGCAGAACTGTATTTGTTTTGAATAATCCGGGAAAATTTTTAAAAATTTCCACAAAGCCTCGACTTCATGATTTTATACCGGAAGAAAAAGAAGTCCGATTTGCAAAGGTGCTCTTGTTGTTCAAAGTGTTCAAAGCGTGGAAAACTGGTGGAAAACGAATTGTCCGCGGGTTTCATGATTCGTTGAAACCAAATGCCAAATTTGGCCAAATCACGTGGCCAAATTTTACACTCAGACACGCGTGTGACGCGTGTCTGGATGTAAAAACTCGCGTGTTTGACTCGCTCGCGCGATTTGCCCGCGAGGGAAAAGTAGGGAGCGAAGGTCGGCGAAGGCTGTGAGCACGCGGTTGGAAAAGTGGTATAAAAAACCTTCATAAAACTCATAATTTCTTGGTTGAAAACGAAGTTGACACGATATTCAGGTACATTGCCACGATATACATGCGTGTATTTAATTCATAGCCACGTAAAAAGTCTTTTACTGGTCAAAAACTGGGCAAATAGCAAAACACAAATTGGCCAAAAATCAACATGATGAACTTTACTTTTGGCTCTACGTTTTGGCGAAACACAGCGATTTTCAATGGACTAAAGTTTACAAAGAAAAGAAAAAAGGTAAATGATGATATAAAAGAAGGTATATCCAGCTGAAAATACCGGTAACAGTATACCAATTCTTTCTAGAACTCTTTTGGCATATATATTTCAAGTATGGTTGGTAGCACAAATACGTATGGTAGAACAAATTAACCTTGTTTCTTCACCGCCCAATTTATCGGAACGTAATTAATCCCGTAAAACATCTGAACTATCATGCTGAAAGATATTTCCACCCCCACGATTAACGTGCTACTCCCACCAGCCCCCCTACATCTGGAGTACCTTTAATTAATTTGTACTACTGCCAATAAAAATGCTTTTAAACTCGTTTTAGCCCTTCAATAACTAAAGGAGCTAAAAAAATCACTGACTGACTGATACCTTGCATGAGCGTTGCATCGTCTCGCACTCCTGGGCACGTGATACATGCGTGTTTCACTGAAACGACTTTTCCAGTGAATTTTCTTGCCAAAAAAGGAACAATAAAGAAGCCGTTTGGAGGAACGGGGGGCCACCGTAGGGGACACGGAGGGACAGTTTGGAACACAAGTGGCAAAGTTCGAACAATCCCGTAAACGCGTCCCTTACGATATAACGTAATATTTTCAAATTTTTTAAAACATATTTTTATCATCTGAAAATGGCTTTTATGTGCAAATACATCGATTGGTAATGTCTGGGGCAAATTTGGGATGCTTTGGTGCACAATTGCCGATTTCGAAAAATTTGGTGAAAAAGCAAGGGGGAAAAATTTTTGAGTTTCTAGACATCGCAGAGTCTAACATTACAAAGTCAAATGCAGTTAAAAGTAACAATGCAGACAATGTTTGCAATAAAGAAAGAACTTTTAAATAAAAAACCGCAAGTTTTGGCATCCCGTCTTTGAATAAAACAGAACCTACGTGTCCAATATGAATGTCTACAACTAAACACTTGACATCACAGAGGTTTCCTTTTCTTCAAGACAACTTGAAACGGTTTTGGTTCCAAGACCGCTGTTGTAAGTTCCTCCGTGTCTGGCGGCTCACATCCAGGCGGGACTTCGAATATAAACTCATGCAGTAGACTGCTGACGAACAAGTACTGTATAGCGTTCGAAAGACTTTCCCCCAGGCACACTCGCCTTCCGGCCGAGAACGGCATGTAGCTACAACGGAATGCCGATGGCGGAATGTACTCTCCCTTGTCGTTGAAAAACCGTTCAGGTTTAAAATCAAACGGTTTTTCCCACCAATCAGGATCGTGGTTAATTCCCCAGAGATTTAGAAACACCGTAGTGTCTTTAGGAATGTTGAACCCGCACACAGTCGTGTCAGCGGTAACTCGATGTGGAATGGGAATCGGGACTGGGCTTGCACATCTCAATACTTCAGCCACAGTTGCTTGAAGGTACGGAAGCGTCGGTCGGTCCTTCAACCCAGGCGGAACGTCATAGCTAGACATCTCCTGGTGTATACGGCTTTGAACCCTAGGGTTGTTTAGTAGGTACACAAATATCCATCGAAGGTTGGTTTCAGTCGTCTTAAACCCGGCTATGAATGAATCACCTAATATCGCTTTCAAATGTTCCTCAGTGAACGAGTTAGCTTCATCGGATTCTTGTAGGTCGTGTTTTGCTTTCAATATTGCATCCGTCAAATCTCGAATGTTGCCTTCGTGAAAGGTCGCCTTGTGCTCGGCATACTTCGTGTCCAGGATCTGATCCCGTATAGCGACAGCTTCTCTTAGTTTCTTTAGACTGGGCAGCGGGAAATTTGCTAACCACGGCAAAACGTCCACTGGTTGACCGGGTTTTAGACCCTCGGTAAAACAAGCATTGAAATACAATATGCGTTGAAACTCGCTATCCTCAGGCTCGTAATGAACTCCGAACAAAAGCGAACATATCACGTTTAATATTGCCAAATCCAGCTCAGGTCCAAGTTCTAATGGTGCTCCCACGCGTGGACGTAATCTCGCGAGCAGTTTCTCAACTTCGGTGGTCACGAGATCTTCCATGGTCCGGCCAAAGAAATCTTTTAATGCTTGCTCAGCAATTTTTCTCTGGAGTCTCCATTCCGGGGTTATATCGCCGAATCCGATGTTCTTTCCCCAGTAACCTACTAACTTGCACCCATATGGTAGATCGTCGGGGAAAGGTCTCCCAGCAAATATTTCCCGTTGATTGAGCAGTGCTTCACGTGCGGCTGTTATACTGTTTAAAACGACGACTGGAGTACGGCCCAAGTAGAAGCTATACACGGGACCGTAAGTAGATTTCAGGGCGTTCAAGTGCAAGTGGAGTTTATTGCCCAGGTTGTGCAGGTTGCCAATCAGTGGTAGAGTTGCTGGACCAGGAGGGAAGCCAGGGGGTCGCGAGGGTTTTGTGAGATAAAGGATGACCATTATTATAGTCAAGCTTCCAATGAGAATCTCAAACAGCATTCTGGGCGAGCTATATCTGTAAAAGAAGATCAAGCGAGTTTGACCGCTAATAATAACTGGAAGATTTTCAAAATCAACGTTTTCTGCTGTGACGGATCTGAACGAATCCCAATTCCGTTCTAGCCGTTGTTTCTAGCGACAAATACCTCCACTTGTGAATTAGCAGGCCTTTCACTGAACAAGTGGTCAATTCCAAAAGTATAGATGGAGACAGAACGACTAGAGTCAGAGAATATATGAGCAATTACATTGACGTGTAATGTCCTCGAAATCAAATGATCAAAGTGCTTGGCTATTGCACAATCACCATCGGAAACGTTTGAGAGGGACACAGCTGCTTTATTTAAGTAGTTCCTTTGTGTGGCATAAAAGAGCGCAGAATGAAAACTGGTGAATTGTGAAAAATATTCAGAAGGTTCCCCAAGTACTTTTCTATCAATGAAAAAGAAATTTTGAAACAGCCAACAGGGGGTTGTGGTTTTAAAATGCGATCCATTCTTCTCATTTCAAAATAATCAAATTTTCTATTCACTGACAAGTACGGAACGCCATTTCACCAGAGATTAAATTTTCCCAGCTCTCCTTGTTCTGCTCGAGTCCGAATTTTCACCGCGAATTGCTTGCTTAACTTCTTGCACTGACGTAAACTATTTCTGACGTATCTAAACATAAAAATTCTTACAAGTTGTTCTCATTCAAGTTCAGTCTTCAAACGAAATTGTACTACCCACCTTGCTTTTGAAAGTGTACAGAAACGACATATTCTTGAGCAATACAGAACAGTAAAACAGTTAACAAACACATCATATCGTTGTTTGAGAAATACACACGTTCCACCTCAACAAACTAGTAATTTGTGTTTTGTGAAGGACAACTTTGCATAACTATTATAATTTGCACATGGTTCTAAATATATTTACATTTTACAAAGTGAGCGAAGAAAAAAATATCCTGTCAAAAATTAGGAAACTCTTGGTAAGTGTTGCGTATGAACAGTTACTTCAGCTGCATAAATAAGACATAATTATTTTCCGAAATTTTCGCTAAAGAACTTCCAGTTGGCTCGAATCTTGTTTGTGAACACAACTCGTTCGCGAAGGTTACGGGATCGAACCATGGACCGAACACAGTGCTGCAGGAATGGGAACTACTTCAACCACCAAGTGCATGCCTGATCGCACAGGCCTTACTACTCAAATATCAACTGCAGTGCCGGGTTCTGGACGGGCTCACGTGCTTTCAGCTTTTTCAACTTTAAAACACTCAGTCTATCCAAGTATAACTTCAAATGTTCCAGAGCCTTGGAGTGTTCAGGCTCCAGTACAGCTGCACTGGGCTCGTAAAACGTCGAGATTCTCTTTTGAACTTCCTCACTGGAGAGCATCTCAAACCATTGACTTAACATCTGATGACGAATGGACTCGTGAATAAAAATACGAAACTTTTCCTGAATGCTTCCTTCTTTGATCCTGTCAATCAACTTTATTCCTATGTTGGTAATCTTGCAAACAATTCGACAAATTTTCCAGACATTCGTTGCAGAGAAAAACGAAACTAAACGGTTTCGTTTCATATCGTGTTCCAGAAGTCTGAAGAGAACTTCACATAGTTCTTCCGAGATTATTCGCTCGACTTCCAACGTGTTTTCTCGGGCGTCGAGCACTTTCCGAACAACATCTTCGACTTCCTTCGCAAATGACCACGTCGGTCCGTCCAACGAAGAAACTCGAGTCTGCCCGACGACAACATCCGAACTCCCTTTCGGAATTGCTTCCAAGCTCTCGTCCGGAATGAAAACAGTAGAGACTAGGAGATTGTCATCTTTATCGGGCAAATTTGGTTCGGACATCGCACGCGAGTCACGTGTCGGAGTATCACATGACAAGGAGCTTGTGAACGAATAACGAACGTTTAGATCCGACAAAGAACGTCGCATTCCGAAACGATCTTCAGACAAACGGTTGCAATAAAATGCTCTACTATCAGAATAACAGCGGGTTGGACAATTATTGTCAAAACTGAATGATTTAGTAGGATCGAATATTATATCCTCCGGGAAGGTTTTACGAATGCCGGGTCTTTGGCTGGGTGGAATGCACGCTGCGCCCAGATTAGCTTGCTGTTGAGTTACAGACTTGATATCTGTCATTTTTGGGTCAGTCAATGCGGTGTTTATTAGGTCTAAGGGGGAACAGTCAGACTCTTCATTACACGTAGATTTACTTGAGTGCTGATCTGACGAATTTCTGACGTCATCCTTATCTGGCAATTTTCCAACGCCCTGTGTAGCACGCATACCATCAGTCATGTTAGTTACGTCATCAGTATTCCCGTCACAATTTGACATCACTTCATTTGTGTCACAATCACGATCAGTGCTGGACGTGTCATATACATGTTGTATATGAAGCGGCCTCTCACCAACGACATCATGTCCATTCATAGATAATGTATCAATATTATCGATATGTTTAGCGCCACTATGATCATTTGACGAACAATTACTTTCATCATCAATCATGTTTTCCACCAAAATTCGAGTATCAATGCTATTTTCAGCATTGCTAGAATCTTGTGGATCAGTCTTAGCGCTATACACAGAGTCTCTTTTCATAACATCACAAATGTTCTCGTTAGAATTTCGATCCGGTACGTTTATGACATCATCAGCTGGTACAACAGTTTTCATTTTGTCATTTCTATTATTAGCACTCCACTTATCATAGCAGATGACATCATCAGTTGGTACACTCCCGCAAGAACCAAGCGATGATTGACACCGCGTGCCATTCGCAGGCTCTGGTAGAACGTGGTAAAAATCCTCCTCCACTTTTTCTATTTGGTGGGACGCCTGCATTCCAGCAGTGGGATGTTTCATTCCAGGGTCATCTAAAGCAAAATGATCCCAAAAGAAGCACAATTCTTCGTCTACGCTGCGAGATTTTTGAATTTGATCTGCGATCGAGTTGCCCAAAGCGTTGCTCGCTTTTTGGTCTTGTAGATAACGCAGATACTAGAAAGTAAAACGATTTTGCCTCAGCTTGCAAACCTGGCAAACAAACGTAAAATTTTCTAATAAAACTATACCAATGTTTCGCCAGCTTGATTAACTTCACTGACCTGTTTCCAGCGCAACTCCGCTATCTTTTCATAATTCGACTTTTTCAAACTGTTGATTCGAATCCTTTTACTCCTAGCAACAATCTTACCTGGAAGACAAATTTAGGAAAAGAAAACATTGAAAAAGTCTAGTCCTTTTTGGCCATCTCGCTGTTGTGGAACGCAGAGTCTCATAAGAGAACGGAAAAGTCTCATAAGAGAAAATGGAAAGTCTTGTAAGAGAACGCAAAGTCTCATACTGTAAGTCTCTTAAAGCAAACGTACCATTTTCTCGGTATTTAAACGGGATATCATTCATACAAAACTGCAATTCTGTAAAAGAAAAAAACAACATACATCA
This sequence comes from Phenganax marumi, assembly GCA_025400095.1. Classification (NCBI taxonomy): domain Eukaryota; kingdom Metazoa; phylum Cnidaria; class Anthozoa; order Malacalcyonacea; family Clavulariidae; genus Phenganax; species Phenganax marumi. The sequence goes on from JAODVM010294188.1 coordinate 10,686, forward strand.
TGATACAAACAGATGTATAGCATTTAGAAAAGTAAGGTGTGGCAATGATGCTCCTACCATTTCCCGTTTCATCTCGCAAAAACAATCCAGGATCAAAACAACTCAGTGTGTTCAACTTCGAATCAATCTGATCAAGTTTGAGTATCTGAAATAATAAAGATAATAATAAGACAACAAACAACAAACATCCTAAGTCTCTTGCTTTCATATGCCTGTTCGCAGATGCTTTATGAGCAATGTGTAAATGATAGCACACGCAAGCATGGCTAAATTTTCACCTGCTTAGCGGTAATCGAAGCAGGGGCGTGGATAACTTCATAAGAAAAGTCACTGAAGTGAACCACAAAGAGCTATAGAAAGAAACAGAGATATTTAGACACATATAAAATAATTTGTATGTATTCAAAGTCTATACTTTTTGGCGATGTTCCATGACGAACAAAGAATTCCCAGCTTTGTCGAGATTGGCCAGAATTTCATTTTTCGCCACCTGCCGAGCTGTTTTTCATGAATTAAAATAGAAATGAAGGATGAGTGAGCACAAAAACTTTCATCCCGAAAACCCTTACCACTTCCAGTGGTATCTACAGCCCAGAGATCTGATGAGTGATGACGTATCTTACAGACACGACACGAGCCAGCTTCACATGAGAACAAACGAGGAAAGATTTCTGTAAATGTTGAAGTACCATTGACAAGTAAACCAACCAATTCACCATTCCATAGAGTAAAAAATATTCGATGCTTCTCCACATCCAAGCTGAAAAAAAAATGGTGCACATGAGATTTCTTCCAGAAGGTTTACTTTATTTTACCCAGCTGACCAAAAAGTTGAATAAATGCACAAAATAGAAGACATCAACTTTTTTGAAGCAATATATCACAGCCATGCATACCTCTCTGATGCTTCATCCTCTCCTTTCAAAGTAACCTAAAGATGTTCACCTTATTGTATATTTCAACTATATATACATTAATACTACTGGCTGTTGAGATAAATGAGCAGAAACAGGACAGAAATATTCAATATACAAAACTTATACCCTTCTGTGGCATGCCCTTTTTTGCTGAAAGGTCTCTTTGTTCTTCCAAAACTGCATGGCATGTCTGAGATTTTCAATCAATTGTTGAATTTTCATTCTATCCTACAAAAAAATAATAGAAAACAACTCAGCATATGCCATGGAATAACTGACTTCGTGCAGAACAAATTTAGTGTCTTAGGTTAGTTTATAAGAGACAGGATTCACATGATCACACAAACTTATATCTTAAAGTTACAACAATAGAATTAGAAAAAACAGAGTTGAAGAAATAATTTTAATACAAGAAGAGTTTCAAGAGCAATGTGGTTGAATTTGGAGTCATGACCCTGCCAATCTTGTCTAATGTAAACACAGCTTCATACTTACCATGTTTAAACACCCAAATTGCTCAATCATGCCTGTTTTCAAAACAATTCGAAAGCTCTTTTTTGAGAGCTTTGTTCCGGTTTCGGTGATTTCCTCAACCTAGTGGATGGATCAGTTTTGATTTATAAAATATGCAATTGAAATACAGTCGACTACTGATAACTCGAACCTCCAAGGAAAATTGAAAAAGCTTTTTCGAGTTATTGGGAGTTTGAGTTATCAGGAGCTTACGTAGAACACACTTCAGGAAACGGGAAAATGGTGTTCTATTCATACCGAGCACATTTCCATCAATCCTCATTACAGTATGAAGAAGTTGAGTGAAACGGGAGCAATACATTTGTTAAACATTGCTGTATAAATCAGAACTTAACATTGATGTATTGTAATAATAATCCCGACCTGGTGCACACCTTCAAACATCCCAACCTGGTGCACACTTGTAAAATCCCAACAAATTCAAGTTGTCAAGGGTTCAAGTTATTGAGGGTAAAATTACTGTAAATAATTTTCAGAAATTAAAGCAAAATGAATTCTAGTTCGAATTAACGTATGGTTCAAGTTGGTGAGGGTTGGAATTATCAGGAGCCAACTGTATTCTAAAATCAGGGGGTTTCCATTTGTCAATTCTCGTAAAACTGGATACCTGGGTGAAAGATATTGATTTGAGAACTTGATTGCTGTCTTTTCTGTTGTTTGGATACAGATAAATGGTATTTGATGACACCTGGAAAGAGATAGCATGGTCACATGGGAATTGCATGGTTAAAACTATTGCGCTGTAGGTTGTTTCTGGCTAAACCAGATCAGCAATCTTTATACCTGAAAATACACATCTCTCCAGGTGAAACCATTTTTCCATATTAGCTCTCCTTCAATGTCCTTAGGTTTTTTCTGAAAATACAGGATACTATTTTTGTAAACAACACAACACAAGAACAGCTTAAGTAATCGAGCTTACGAGCAAACAACAGCTTGAATGAAAAGTGATAATAACTTACCCACTGATTCTCAGTCATGGCTTCGTAAGAATATTATAAACTTTAGAATAGTTTCAAACCATCTAAAACGTTTTATTTTCTTTAAAATGTACGGTTGCAGACTTCCTTATTGCATATCACTTCCTCTTTGGCATGAATGAATATCAGCTCAGTGATGAATATACGAAATACATCCACATGGTTTGAACTCCGGGACATACAATTCCACTTGTACAATGTTTACGGAATGGAAAAGAAAACTCGTCTGCGAAAGAAAACATAGCAAAGAGAAAATCGTTTGCCAGAATACCATAACAAGACTATTTTTCAGATGAAACACAGCTAAATAAATTTGTGAGACATTGAAATTCAAATACATACAACGAGGTTATTTTATACCAGGGTACAGATACCGGGTGGTGATTTAAAAGTTAAAGGGCATGTTTGCAAAATTGTGTAGACACAAAAACATCTTCTTTGTAGAACGACGTTTTCAGTTTATTAGAAACATGAAATATCTAACTCAACTGGAAGCGCAAAATATTGATCAAGAACTTTTCAATGCGTTTGCCTTCAGCGTGGACCAGCTCATGGAGTTAGCGGGATTGAGTGTTGCAATGGCTCTGACGAAAGCCTACCCTGTTGCAACTGCTAGTCATGTTCTAGTGTGTTGTGGTCCGGGAAATAATGGAGGAGATGGCTTGGTTGCAGCCAGACATCTCAAAATGTTTGTAAGTTGCAAGTACTATGGTATAATTTTCAGACATTAGAACCCCCCTCCCCTTCTTGTAAATAACATGTGTGTATGTTGACTTTAGGGATACAATCCATCAATTTTCTATCCCAAAAGAACTGAGAAGCAGCTATACAAAAACCTCATGACACAATGCACGCTTATGGACATACCATTTATCACGGAGTTACCTGCGGCAGCAGATATCGACGACAAATACAGCTTTATTGTCGATGCAATATTTGGGTTTAGTTTCAAAGGGAATATCCGAGAACCATTTGGTACTATCATAAACACATTGAAGGAAGTCAAGACTCCTCTATGCTCAGTTGATGTACCTTCAGGTATATGTGACTACGTTGAGGTTTATTTGTGGTCTCACTCCCTTTAAAGTCAAGTTACTTTCCCTTAGGCTGGGATGTGGAAAAGGGTGCACCTGATGGCCTACAGCCTGATTTCTTAATCTCACTAACAGCTCCCAAACTTTGTGCAAAACTTTTCAAAGGACAACATCACTACATTGGAGGAAGATTCGTACCTAAAATGCTTCATGAAAAATATGAACTAGATTTACCTGATTATCCAGGGACTGAGTGCTGTGTTCGAGTGCCAACTTAGTACTGAACATATGCTAGTGTGTGCATTAAAACATGGTAATAGTATTAAAAACAATATGATGACCATCATCTGTATATATCTCACTTGATCTAATCACGCACATGCCATTTGCTTCTGTGCAGTTCATGCAATCATCTAGTTGTACATGGCTGAGTGGGTTCAGCTCTCCACCACCACTGGTAGAGAAGCACTATGTTCTAATGACAGGGGTTTGGGCATGGTTGCCTTTGTGGCTTCTGTGCCAACCTTACTATACACTGATATCTGCAGAGTTCTTGATATACAAGTTTTTGAATAAAGTAGAATTTAATTGTGAATCTCGCCTTTGTACAGTACATAAATAATTATAAAATATCGACAGGGCTGGTCCGAAAATACAAAGAAACCTTGTTTAGTCAAGGTAAAAGACTTAAAATAAATACGAAATCGGACGGTGATAGCACAGGTAATAATATGTAGTAAAAGCCGTCTGTGACGCAGTCTGGAGTAACCCTGAGCTTCTAACTACAGTTAATAATGACAATTTCAATCCTAAACTCAGCACAGCATGAAAAATCTCCATAATATAATACAACGATAGACTTAGGATACATTCTTCCAGCACAATCAGTCTCGCTTCTTTCTCCCATTTTTCTCCTTTTCAAATGATTCGACAAGCATTGCCTTCATATCCTCCAAACTTTGCAGAATATGATTGAGAAATCTCTCAGAGTCTGTCTTTAACGAGGATTTCTTTGAAGAGATATGAAAGAAGAAGTAGTTCTCACCAGGTACCATGTATGATACACCATAACCATCGTCTGCTACTGGTCCAAATCCACCACCGGGCGAAATCTACACAGAAGTTAGGAAAATATTAATTATAAGATTTTGTGGAAACACCACGTAACTTTATCTATGTAATGCTTTCTGTCGGTAAGCATGGACCATCATCAGTCAAAATCTGACAATCCAGGATTACCGACCGAAAACCCTGAAATATAATAAAAATAAATATAAGAAATGAAATATAAGAAAAATAAATGAAAATATGAGAAAAATAAGAAATGTATAAGAAATTATATATATATAAGAAAATATAAAGAAATTATATAGGAAAATATATAAGAAAAAATATATATATAAGGAAATATAAAGAAATTTATTATATGAGAAAAAAATATATATAAGAAAATATAAAGAAATTATATGGGAAAATATATAAGAAAATATAAGAAAAATACATTTAAGTGGTGTTGCCCATTCCACCATGCACACATTCAAGGAATGTGCTAGGCAACCATTGCTTAAACAAATCTTTCAAGAACTACTGGTTTGTAATTCTCTCTAATTTATAGAAACAGCATGACTTGGCCTGAAATTCTACTATAGTGTACATTGGCTAATATATCATACATTGGATCGTTGTGGGCAAGGACTTAGATCTACACCATGCAAAAAACCACTGGCTCTGATGAAAGTCGAGCCGGCAAGATAGATGTGTGTAATGCATTTGTTCATTACCAGATCGTGGAAGTCTGGATCGGAGACAGTGCAACCAGGAATTCGGGTCATTTGCTGTTGTGGTTGTTGGCTTGTTGACAATGTCCAAGGTAGGGTCAGCGCTCTTTTCAAAAACTCGCAGTCCTGAAAAGATAAGTCAAGAAAGACTGATTGATGCAGAAAAACAAGGAATACACTGGGTGAGATATATCATATCTTACGTGTCCTTGTCCTTTAGAAACAACGAAAAGAGAAAACAAATGGCGATCTATTCCTTTGCCATTCATGCAGTCCTTGTAGAGAACCTATATATAAAAACACACGACTATAAAATATTATTACTAAATTCTGCACAAATAGTCAGTTGTATATATGTACATGCCTGATGTCTTTTTACACTAGCTCGAAGAAGCCGAATTTTCTCTTCAACTGAAACAGCAGGATTCTCCATCGCTCTACAAAAATTAGACTGCGTTGATAAAGAAATAACACAAGGAAGAACTCAACTGTACAAACAAACAGTTTTGTTCAAAATAGGTAAATGAAGCATGATTTCTACAAACTTACAGTACGAACGCACTGGATTCATCTGTCAATGATCGCACCGTCTCGGTTCTGCCCTTTAGATACAACCTCGTCATCGATGCCTCGTATGTAAGTGGTAACCGGCCACCGCTGTCTCTATAGTAGGCCAAGTGCAAGGCAGCTTGAATGAAGCCATCGGGATTCATCTGGAAAATGAAGATATAGAAGTTAGTATGGAAGTTAAAGGGAGTTTAAAGGGACGAAAGAACCAATCTACGTAGTCTGGTGAAAGAACAGTTCAAGCTTACCTTGCACTTCTTGATAAACCCTTTGCCGACTTTGTCATGAACTGCCACACGCAAATGAAGATCTTCATTTTGCTGCAAAGAAGAGAAAAAAGTCAACAAACCAATACTTCTTTATATTCACAGAGAATTTCTTGAATACGAACCTTGGTAGCCTGAGCAACGGCGTTCTCGATTTCAGAAGCAAGTTGCTCATTAATATCAAAGTATAACTTCATAGGATTGGCGACCTCTCCTTTGGATTTATGAAATTCCCCGAAAGGCTTGCATCTTCCCTTGTCGTTATATGTGCGATATATAAACCTAACGATGAAGGACAATATTACGGAAAAAGTATGTCTACAGAGTTTAATCACTACTTACTCTTCAGTAAGAACATACTCCATCACGTGACCCATAACAGGTGCATCGGCCCACGAGTGTTCAGCGTTCAAACCCACTTTCCCATTAGCAAAAGCCACTACACAGAAGCTCTTGTCAAACCACAATGTTTTCCCATCACCATGCAAAAGATATTTCGCACGGCTGCTAAGATCTGTGAACTCATGTTCATCCAGGATAAGCTAGAGCCATAGTAATACAAACAATATAAAGTTTTTTGCCAGACCGTAGAAGCATTTAAGATTCACTCAGCCAAGAAAAGTGAATTTCACAACTTACAATGAACAAGGCCTTATCAATGATATCCAAGGAGTCATGATTGATGCCCTCAGAGAAATGTTCCTTACGAATATTGTACCATTCCGTTCGAGGAAGACTCGTCAATGCAGGAATGCAGCCTTCAGGTTTACCCTTGTTGACTGAACAAAGAGCATTAAAGAACTTGAGGAAACAGCAAGGTCAAATACGTCCTAAAGAGACATCATACGACTAGGATGATTCTGTAAAAGCAAATGCAAATGCTCACTGTCTGAGTGATGTGCATCGTGTTTGATCCACTCCAATTGTCGCTCAAGATCCAATAACGTCACTGGTGAACCATAATTGTCCGTCACTTGCACTTGATAGAAGTTCCCATAACAGAACACAGCTATATGCTAGAAAAACAAATTATAGTGAGAAAAATCTGGCATAAAACAGCACAGTATGGAGGTATAGACAGTAGACAGACCTCGTTGAATGAGTGGTCATAGTGAACTAGTTCATCTATCTCTTCACCAGGGATTCTAAAAAACAATATAGTCAACTTAAGTCTTGTGTCCTCAAATATGGATTATGATTCAAGCTTAAACCAAAGGAGTCTCAAACTTGAATCCAATGAAGAGTCAGCAGCCGGCACCAACCTAGTTGTTTTGAAAGTTCTCTCATACTGTCCCATGCAAAGAGGTATTGTATTTCTGAGTATCAATGGCTCTAGTCCTTCTGTTTCTAGATGATGACGATATTCAAGGAGCAGAAATGAAAAAACTGCAGCTCTGTAGAAAAATAGAGGACAAGACACTGATCAGCAAAATCGCACAGGACTGACTATTTGGGGAGAGGGGGAATTATCTCTTCAACAAGGTAGGCCAACTATTTTTGGGAAAGGTAGAGGAACTTGTTTTGGGGGGTGGGAGCATATGTCTTTGGGATGATGGGAAATTGTCTGTTTTGGGTCCTAAGGCACAGATTTTAAAAACACTGTACCTCGAAGTTTGAACTCGAGTTGGAATCCAAAATGCATGGTCAAGGCAGTAGTAGTTGCTGTTGATTGCAATTGGTGTTCGGCTCATCCGGTACACATATTTTTCCCTACAAAAACATTAAAATAGATACAATATGTACACAGAAATGCAAGTACAGGATGGTGACCAAAGTTAAAATTCAGCACAAATTTATTCAGGTCGCCCTACCACCAATCAGTGTGATAATTTCCCCTAAACCATGACCTCAGTCGCAAAATAAACTGCAGATTCGGACCAAGATTTTTCTCAAAATCCTACAAATGTAAGAATGAGTAGTTTAAAGAATATGACAGAAAACATGGCTTCATGACAATTATAAATAGTGTTGATAGAATAGACTGTTAACCTTGGCAAGTTCTTCCATTTCTTTATACTCCTCCTCGGGCAAGATGTTTTTAACAGATTTCAGAAATCCCTGACAGGTGTCTCGCAGTGAAGGTACAGGCATACGAGGTAGGCTGTTTTGATAGCTATAAAGACGTGGGTGTGCCCCCCCAATTATTCGTACAAGAAGACCCCACATCAGCGTCTTGTAGCTTTGACTACGAGGGGTTTCATCTGGAAAAAAACTTTGTCTTAGAATTTCGTCAAACCGTCAAGTGAGACTGAGTTGCAATTAGAGCCAAAAAATAGGCAGCTTACACATCCATCCTCTATATGCCAACAGAATCCGCAACGCATATTGCCTTGCGTACCAAAGAACCACGAAGAATCCAATGGCCGCAAAAAGGGAGGGACAAAAAATTCGAAGCAGTAAATGGTAAGATTGATCAAGATACATAAATTCACCAAGAGCCCATAATCTTGAGGTTACTGGAGTAAAATATTTGTTGTCCCAATATAAAATGCACGCAAGTGCAATCCAAGTCACTACCAGGTAACTCGGGGATGTTGGCCAAAGTCCATTGGAAATTTGAGCTCTACATAAAACCATTTATGGCAATTGCAGAAAAGAGAAAACAACATGTATTACTACAAGGAACCAAATGACTGGTACTTATAGTTTCTAACATAATATATAGCCCCTTTTCTCCTACACACCAAACCATAGGTGCTTCTCCATTTATGGCAACTACACCATTTTAATACTGACCAGATTTTGGTCACTAAAATATTGAAAAGGATTCTTATTTGTATGACAAAAAGATCCTGTCCTATGTTTTTAGTTTAAATTACAAAGCTTGAAACATTACTAAGTTTCAGCTTCCCAGTTGCCTCATGGCCAGAAATGGGTTTATGGTGGGCGGTGCCATGTTTTTACAACTTTGAAAATCTTTCTACATGACTACATTGCTGCCCACGTTTTAAAAAACAACAAGCCACGAAATATTGAATAAACATTAAGAGTTTCGTCAATAATATAAAGCATGCTGACCAAAAAAAAACACTTCGCACATTTTAGAAAACTACTATGTAGACGTAAACTGTGCTATTTTCGAAAGAAAGACTAGAATAAATGCTTGTCAAGACATGAATAAATGCTTGCCAAGCCCATTCATTGAACAAAAATTACCTTTAATAGGCTATATATTTTCGTTCCATTTACAACCGTACGTTTTACTTTGTTAAGACAACAACAGGTAGAGACGATTATTTAAATGCTTTATACCTTGTACGGCGAAGACATTTCTTTGTTGATCTATAAAAATACTTCAAGAATTCCGCTTCTGCTTCAGCTGTACTAGTTCCCGTAGCATGATAGTCGACTTTAATCTTCGACACGGCAAGACGAGCTTCCGCCATGCTTGTTAGCACTTTCTAAATCAAATACTTTTCAAGAAAAAACAAAAAAAACTGCTCATATTTTCTCGCTCATCCTTCGCAGCTTTAGAAAAGACACCGGTAGTAAACATTGCGCTCTCTACAGCCAATCAGATTGCTTACCAGCGACGATCAACCAATCAAAATCTTTGCTATGAATAGCGAAATGATGATTTCGTCAATGCACTCCTATCAGTCTGTGGACTTTGAACGATACCCTGTACGCAGTCCATGATGGATCCAGTCTGTGAACATTCGCTTCATCGCCTGCAAACAAGCTCTCTTTTGCACAGGAATCACTGCCCGGAGGAGCCTGATTGCAGGCTAAAATCTTTTGGGGAAATATGGCGGAAAACTGTTTGGTCAGTTAGGATCTAAAAGTTTTCAGAGGAAAATGGAAGAACCGAGCAATGGATTACCGGTAAGACGTTAAATGTGATTGAATATGATATACAGGTAACAAACTATGCAAGCTATCATGATAACGCTCAGATTTGCTTTCATTTAATGTTAGTCAACAGCGCTACCTTTGCGGGGCCATCTTCAAGCTACTTGGGGAGAAGGAAATAGCTTATGGGTGTATTCAGGACAAGGTAAGAAAATTACCACTTTTCCAGCAAAGATATATAACCCAAGCACACAAGTACTGTAGCACATGACCCATATTCTGTGGAAAGAAACTGAAAGCCAAAATATTTGTTTCAACTACAGCCAGTGGAAGTACTAGATCTTCACTCTTGTCAACTTCAATCCACCAAATGAAAATGGACGCAGACTTACAGAATGATACAACGAGGAGACTGATCAACGAAACACATGGTATAGCTAGGGTGTTTCAGCCATATAATATGAGCTGTGCCAACTAGCATTGAATTGTATATTTTAGGAATATTCTTGGACTTACAACAACTAGATAAAGCTCCTGCCTCATCAAAAAAAGCTAGGTCAGAAAGATGCTCCACAATACTCTTTTCAGTTAGACCTTCCTAGCTAGATAAATTCTTCTAGAACAGTTTGTTTCAATACCTTTATAATTTCTTTAGCTTGGTTACATTTAGTCGCCGTTATCGGGCAGTCTTAAGGGCATGTTTAATTACTTCCAAGAGAGATGCAGATGCTCAAAGTGATGATTACAAACAGGTGCTTATACAGATATCAATTCATGCTTACTTCAGTGTCCACATCAAGTCTTCATCCTTTTTTATTACAGATTCAACTGCTGAGTTTCATTGAGTTAGTGTGGCATCTTTGTGAAATTTTATTGATTGAAAACTTACCAGGTTAATCTTACATAAACCAAGTGTAGTCATATTCAGATTTTTATAATTTTGCATGGCGCAAACAACAATATAAGCATCAGTTTGTGGATGCACCACATATATTTATTATTGCAAAGCTTTTGGTCCGTTAACCCGGACCTTCAGTTAGTTACACTGATGAAGGTCCAGGTTAATGGACCAAAAGCTTTGCAATAATAAATGTATGTGGTGTATCCACAAACTGATGCTTATATTGTAGTCATATTGTACCAGAAACAAACTTTGCAATCCGAGTGGGCTCTTTCAGGAGGATCAGTGCTCCAGCACTTACTTGCCTGGGTCAAATGGCATTGCGATACTCCAGACAAACTAACAAAAGAAGTTGCTGACTCTCCTGAGCCTGCAGATACGAGTAATTACTGGCCAGCAGTAAGTTCTTTGATATGCGATAAAGCAATGCCACGTAGAGTACAATACAACTGAATCATACAACCAATGTTTGTGTTTAGATCTACCACTTATTATTCCAAGGACGTGTCAAAGAAGCATGTGATCTCTTGGCCAAACATCCTGATCGAAATCCAGATGGGCAAGATGTTAGTGCAGCTCAAAATATCTCCCAAACTATGCTGCTGCCTGTCTAACACCCTTGCAAAACCATAACATTGGCTAAAAGTGAAAAAAGCTGTCTTTGATGTTTCTTGCAGCAATTTGCAATTGTTGATGATCTTATGAAAAGAATGCCATTCTTCAAAGTATGTCACCCTTCAAAGCCAATTGAGCTGTGAAATATTAAGTTTTTGGAATAATGTGTTAAAGAGAAACGCCATTTTTGGGGTACTTTTTGTGAAAAAATATGTCGAAATGAGAAAAATCTAAGCTGTAGGAAAACCGTTTTTCAATAATTGAACTGTAAATCAACTTATAAAAAGGTTTTATTTGGAACAATGACAATACAAAACCTAAATTTATTGATTATAATCTCAGATAGTAGCCCAACAATGGCGTCGTAAGAAAGGCTAATTGTTTGTAACTTTTAGTCATTCATTGGTCACTCCGAGTTTGCGATGAAATGGAATTACTGGAAGCAGGAATGTCAAAACCGTTGCTCTCATGGAAACCCAACGTCAGATCCGCAACTTCTGCTCATTACTCAAGTAAACTCTCTTTGATTTGTTTTCAAGTTTCATTCCACCTATTTGACTTTGTGGAAATGTGGGCTTCCAAAATGCCCCAGAACCTTGTTGCCTTTGTTTTCATTTTCAAGACCAATTCAAAAAAACTTTTCTAAACAGATTCTTTGCGGAGAAAACGAAGCCTTCATACAAGTAAAGTAAGAGATTGCAACAAGAAATTTCATATTCTCCTGAGAGTAGATCAACTTCTTATACTAAGCATGCGTGTTCTTGTCCAGGAAAGTCTGCCCGGAATTATCTTGGTATGAAATTATGGTGGCAAAGTTGTTATACTCCAATCCAACCATTAAATCTTATGAGTTACAATACCATACCAAGGTAACAACACACTTTATAGTCACTGATGAAGATTCATCTGGGGCCGGTTGTTCGAAAGTTGGATAGCGCTATCCACTGGATAGTGAAGTTTTCAACGTTCATAAAATCGGACAAAAAATGCCGCAACTTACATTTTGGTCAACGATAGAAAGGCTGCAGACTCTAATTTATCGATATCAGTCGTACTTTTATCTTATAACGATCAACGGAAAATTTTACGAAGGTCATAAAGAATCACTATCCAGTGGATAGCGCTATCCACCTTTCGAACAACCGGCCCCTGAAATGCTGAATCTTTGAGCCAATGAATATATCACTAAATGCTTTGAATCACCGTGATATTTTTCCTTTTAGTTTTGTATTGATTTATGTGGAGGAAAAGATGCTCTCCAAATGTGGCATACGATACTCTTGGCTGCAATAGAATTTGATGTCCATGCAGTTATAAAATTAAGCAGGTGGTGAAATCCCTCCTCAAAATCCTACTAATTTCTCTTGGCGAAGATTTTCAATCCAGGCTTCTTCAATGTATATCTTTCACAATTTTTGTTGTATCCATACGAGACGGAGCCTGAAAAACGACCATTTTACAGTTCAGACTTTCTTTCAATAGTGAATGTTTTGGCAACTGGTGGTTCGTCGCACATCTGGTCGATCTGTTCCATCATTGCGATCTATTGGAGTCACATCAAGGCCAGTAGGTTCTCTTTTACCTGTGCCTCGGTCGTAGTTTCCATACTTACTAACTTTTATTTCTATTAACTTTTATTTTTAGCGACTTCTACCCAGTTGATTTGCGAGAGTTTCTCCTACTGGACTACGCTTCAAGTCTAATGTCCCATCAAAGGTTGAGCGTCTCTGTATAACTTCGAAGCAGTTTTTGTTTCTCGTTTAATTAAGACTTTTAACGCTCATATTAATCATTTAGTTTATGGCAAGTAGCCGCAGACTATTTCGTAAACTGCCCTACACGGGGAAGGTGAGTCCGTTTTTGCTCACCCTAGGTATCATCTCTTTCAAAAACTTCCCACAAATTTCCTTCACGAAAAGTAAGTCTGATTATTGCTAGCAGTCGAACGGCTTTAACGGTGCGTAGTCTTTCTTCTTCAAGGCATTACTTGGAAGAATACTTAGATCAAATTCCTTTGGAAAACGAATTCAAGGCTTTCAAAGTATTAAATCTCTGTAAGAAATTAGATTTTCCGACACAAGGTAAAGAAACAATGAAAATGAAGTCCGACGTAGCGAAAAATAAATCTAGCAACATGATTGGTTTGCTTTCGACTTTTTCGCGGGAAATTATTTTGCGAGCCAATCACGTTTGCTAGGTTTACTTTTCGATCGAAAAATTCCGCCTAGTGGAAAACAGGCCTAATGGGTTGGCGACGTTCCTCCGATTTTTATTTTTCATTGCTCAATTCTATAGCGTTAAGCGTTTGCAAACAGATGGGAATTAGGGCGTTTCATAATAACAGGCTGGGCTCCGCGTTATCATGGTGTATCAAAGCCAAGGTAAACAGATACAGCTATTTACAGTTTCATTTAGCTATGATAATAGCGGATAATAGCCGTTAGATTTTTGTTCTTAGGACCCTGCTCTCGCTTCATTCATATCCGAAAGGTAAATCACTTTTTCTGAAGCATTGTTTGGTTTCCAGCTTGATGTATTTCGTCGACGTTCATTTTCAGATTCACAGATGAATATTTTAGCAAAGGGGAATTTTCAAGCTTGGACTTGATTGATAATCTAGGATCGTCCATGTTACTTTGTGATCGACTCACTTTCCTTGGTATGCACTCAAATGTTGCACGGGCTGTCTTCTTTTTGAGCTATCAACTTATAACCATGTTTCATGTTTGTCCTAATTATCTCCACAAATTCTGCATTGCAATAACCTTTCTCATATATTAAAAGGTAAATATCGCGAATTTCATTTGATGTATGAGAACGGCGACTTCGTGGAAGCTGCGCACCTTTTGATATCATTACTCACATCAAACCTGGCACCGAAAAGGTATAGGCGAACGAAGAAGAAATTTGAGATAAACGTTTTGAAGAAGAGATGAAACTCGTTTTGTAGTCATAATTACATAAGTAGTTGCAGAACCATAAGAAGAAGTTACGCCTTTTTTTCAGGATTTGGCTGGCTTTACTCACAGACGCGTTGCCATTACTGGAAAATGAGAAGGTAAAGAGAAAGCTCAATAGCTAAAATATTTAAGCGTGGTTTTCCAAATACTTCTTGTGCATTCCAGGTGATCTTTACAAGCGAGCAAACGTATGAACTGATGCGTTGTCTGGAGGAACTACGACTGTCCTTTAGGTCAGCAGATTACCTTGGAGGCAATGAAGAAAATACAACAGAGAAAGACCGCATTCATGAACCCTGGACTGCTAAGGTGGGACTTTGATGGTAACACAGGTCTAAGCAGAGTTTTATTCACTCATTAATTCATCGCTTACTTCCTTGCGCGATTCTATTTCAGATTGAAGAGCGAAGTAGAAGTGGTCTGTTTGAGCCGATTCGTCTGGCCTTGGCAAGAAACTTGTCCCGTGCCTTGTTGGTTCATAGTTGAAACCCAAAAGTGGTGAAATTATTGTAGAAGAAGATTTTGTAAATAACTAAAAGACCAAGATATTTTTGTCGCTCCTTTGTGGCTTTAGCTGTCTCCGAGTTTTTCGCCCGCGATCAGGCTGTACCTTTCCCTCCTTACCCAGCCTTACCACTCAAGTACGGAACCTTCCGACTTTTTCCGAACCCAGAAATCTACAATTCAATATGGCGGCCACCAGGCGTGGAAAAATTTGAATTCATTTCTCTGTGATAGTTCGGCAATTAAACTGTCGTTCTAATTGTCATTAGACTCGGAGACGATATGAGATACGCTCAGTTAGTTATTGGCCCAGCAGGAAGTGGAAAGTCAACATACTGTAGTACAATTGTGCGACATTGTGAAAACATAGGCCGCACTGTGCACGTGATAAATTTAGATCCCGCTGCAGAATATTTTGACTATCCAGTGCTTATTGATACAAGGGAGCTTGTCCAACTTGAGGATGTGATGGAGGCCGAAGATCTCAAGCTTGGGCCTAATGGTGGCTTGGTCTTCTGTATGGAATATTTGAACAAGAATATGGAATGGTTGGAGGAACAACTGGGATTCACGGAAGACGACTATTTCATATTTGACTGCCCTGGTACGTTGTAGAAGCATTTTCTCAGAGAGGACTTTCAGATTCAATACAACTTTGGTACTTCCTAAATAGCATAGTGCATTTATATAGATCAGTGGACAAACAATGAATCACATGAATTACAATGCTCCTATCTATTTCAGGACAAATTGAATTGTACTCGCATATTCCAGTGATGCGGCAGTTTGTTGATATTCTCCAACAATGGGACATTCGAGTGTGTGGCGTATTTCTAGTCGACTCAAAATTCATGATAAGCACTGCCATGTTTTTCTCTGGCGTACTTGCGGCTCTCTCCGCAATGGTTCAACTTGAGATTCCTCACATCAATGTCATGTCAAAGATGGATCTTTTAAGCAAGGATGAAGCAACGGATATTGAGAAGTTTGTGCTTCATTCAGTATCTCCTTTGATAAGCTCTTTTCTATGGTGAGCCTTCATCTTAACTGTGATCTCTTATACTAGATTCCTTGATCCAAACCCAAAAGTACTCATGGCTGACAGCGACACATGGCACAATAAGAAATATCAAAAACTGAACAATGCTTTGGCACAGATCATTGAGGACTTTAGTATGGTACAATTTGTACCACTAGACAATACAGACGAAGAATCCATCACTAATGTCTTACTACAGATTGATAATGCCATACAATATGGTGAAGACTTAGATGTGAAGGATAAGGATGGTCCTGATGATGGGGATGATGGTGATTTTGAATGGAGCCAGAATGGATTTCAGTGAGTTGATGTACTCTTACTAAAAGCTTTATTGCTATAATTTTAAGTTGAATTCTACTGTCATGTTATGAACTCGCATTATATTGATAGGCATTAGAAAACTATTGGTAGCTAGCTTATGCAACTGCAAGAGAAAATTTGTATCCTTAACCGACTTTCTTAGCTTTTCTTCTCATAAACAAAGTATTGAAACTGTATTCCTTTTTCTTCTTGCATTTCCACTGGAATGTCTGGGTCACTAGAATTGTATACAGGGAAGCATGTATTGATTTTAGTAGAACAAATTTACAAATAATCTTAATTGGGCAACCAAGAGTATAAAAATGTATATCTCCCTACCTAACAATATTAAAGTCAGCTTTATCAAACTCGGGATAAAATGTATCACATTCCACATCAATATGCACTTCTGTCAAATATATTCTATGAAGATTTGGCATTCCCATTGCTTCCTATGATTAATTCAAGAATGACAAATTTAATATACCATTCCAGTAATGTAGTACATCACTTCTACATGAAAATGAGGCTGCTCAACAAGCGATACAGCCTCGGCCTCTATCTTATACAGCTACTTCAATGTATGGGTAGTCACCTTGTACATTCCATAACCACCAATGATATAAATATTTTCAATAGTTTGAGCATAAGGTGGTGTTGATAAGGCGTTCAATGCTTCCCTCAAATCCGCAAAAAGTAATGTGTTGTCTGGAGCAATACTACAGTATAAAAGAGAATAAAATGAAGTCATGATTAAATATCTTCAGAATACTGTATGGGCCCAAATGCAAAGAATGTAATTAGGTCTATATAATACTATAGACAGTTTAATAGGTTACTGTACCTCATAGTTTTGCTCAAAATAATGTTCAGTCTTCCATCAAGGGGCGAATACTTAGCAGGAATACTTTCCCAAGTTTTTCTACCCATCATCACCGCATTTTGTTTTCCTACGAAAAGGAGCTGAATTTATTAACTTGCTGAATATTTCATTTGGCCAGCTTTCCAGTAACAATAACTTTATACCTTCTTGTTTCACATCTGTTGTGACTTTTGTGAAAAATTTCATTTCTGATCTGAAGAAATGTAAAAAGGTAAAGCTTAAAAAAATGCGAAAATTCCCACTATTGAACAGTTTATCTAGTTCCAAAACTGAACGAATTTTTAATTGGTATATGTTTTGGAAGCCATATTCTATGTATGCTCTGTTTGGCCAAATGTCCACTGTGAAATACATCTCAGGACGTGCTATTTACGGCAAGTTAATAAACTGTTCAATAATCAGATCAAATTATTTAACGAACTTCAATCGCCACGGTAGTTTTCCATCGTTCCCAATGCCTCGATTCTTGCTTGACATTGCAGCAATACAACTTATCTTCCTTCCCGCCATCTTTAATAAAATTCACTGATCAGTGCTTAAATTTCGCGGGCGAAGGCGCCTGCACGCAGGTCTTTATCTGAACTACACATTGAACTAAATACAACTGGAACGCTACCTTCGTCTAAACTCCTCGCGATTTGTTCTCTGTGCCGTATTAAAAGTAATTTCTTACATTAAGTAGCATTTTAAATTATATATATAGCTGTAATGGTTGTTTTGCAAAGCCATTTTTTCGATATTCCGTTTTTTCTGATTCAGTCGTTAGTGAAAAAAGCATTAAGGCCTAGGTCAAACGTCGCTCTTCTCATGCGCCGAACCCAATGCAAATGAGCTCAGACAAAGACTTGAGGTCAT
>JAODVM010294189.1:0-11998 GCA_025400095.1 Phenganax marumi
AGAATAGGTTATAGAATATAAGAATAGTTCTACTGTTTTAATGTTTGTTTGGCATTTCTGGCCCCAACAAACATTTCACAATTTTGTATGTTGATACCAGATAACAGCAGAGGGCCAATGATATCAGGCAGACTAGAACAGTGGTATTTCAAGCAATATGTATTTATTTATAAATATAACATTTAAATGAAAAGTAACAGTAGTCACAGACTACCAACAGTGGAAAAGGGGACTACAAACCATGGAAATGACTTTGTAAAAAGCAAGGGCATTAACAGAGTTGGAGGTAATGGTTGGAAATTCCTTGGAGGTACACATTTAAAAGGAATTCGTTTTCCATCATATGTTTGAAAAACAGTTTAGTGAAGGAGAAACTTATTTAAGTGAAGAATAGCAGAACTGAACAGGATACTAACAGTCAGTAAATGCTATATAATGTATGCTGACAGGTTTTAAACATCAATGAAATAGAGTTTTTAATTATAAAATGTGATTTTTGTGTTACTCAAATATTCTTGGGTTTCATTGTTTTAAAGGTGGCCACTTAATACAGGTAAAAAGAATAGTAGAAGCCAGAAATGGACTGGAAAACTGTGGCTGCGACTGTTTCATACGAGTGACAAATATAGTATTTCTATATCAAAACATAGGAATTTTGAAAAGTCAGCACTTAATGCATTATGCCTGATTAATACAGGGCTGTCATATACAGGTTTCACTGTAGATGGGTAAATATCGTGACTGTATAAACGGAAGGAAGCATTAATGAAGACAAACAAATTCGATGGCATTCTCTTAGAATGTAATCAAAAATTATGTTCAACCACAAACCATGACATGCGATTAAAGTACGAAATGTCCCAAAGTCCGCAAAATCAGTAGTGCACAGATGGTGTAACACTTAACTTTTGTTTTAGAGTACAAAATTTGCCGAAAAGTGTGCAAATATTTGTGCATGCAATCACTTTTTGGTTTCAAACACGAAATGTTTCTTTTTGAGATAATGTGTGTATGCAACATTTTCCGAAAGCTATGACAGACACCCAATCGTCACCTGTTCATTAAGTTGATGTTTGCTGAAGATGTTGTGGCATAAGTTGGATACTTTTCAGCCTTAGCCTATTGATTAGCCATGCATGTGGCTATCCACAAACATTGTATATTAATAGTAATATTCAACAACAGCTGAATGGGAATTTGATTGTTTGTATATTTTTTTAATCTAGACTTTCTTCAACCTCAACTGTGCCATCAATTCAACAGTACTTTTCATTAGACTTCAATGAGATTGAGAAAACAACAGGTATTACAAACAACCAAGTACCCTCACTTGCTGCCAATGATCATGTTGATGATTTATTGAAGGAACCCGTACCTACTCTTCCTCGATCATCAGGAAGGTATGCTAACAAGAAAATCATTTTTGGATTGTTATGTTTTGTATGGAGTGTGCAAAATCTGAATTTGTTTGGCTTAGTATTCACATCAATGCAACTTGCTGTTACTGCCTTGTTTGTACTGTGCAATCATCTATGTTCTGAAGTCTGGTGAGGTCTTCTGTAGAGTTTTCCCCAATGTCAGTGCAACTGCAGTTGCTAAAACATTTAGGGAACCACTTCCTTGTGTGAATAGGCCTTTTCATTGGCTATTTATTAACATTAAGGTTCTTAGTTTCCAAGGGGCTGTGTCATAAAACTTAGTTGTTTGCTATATGTCACAAATTGTTTTGTTGATTCATGTGAACGAGGAGGAAAGATAAGCCAGCCATATTTGTAAGATAATAATAAGATGTAGAAGTCATGGAAATATTGGTAAAACAGTACAGCTGATTCAGGAAAATATGTGACCTTCTTGTTTGAAATGTTTCTACACCGGTAGCCTGAATATCAAGGTCTGGTTGTACAAAGCGCATTTAGCTTAAATGGTGGATAGACTCTAAATACAAATCACAGTTATGTATTCCTTGAACAAAAATAACTGAAAGTTTTCTCACTGCATATGATAATTACATATATAACTATAGTTTTATCACATAAGATTGGATTCAAAAGATTTAGAAGTTGTGTGGGAGTGTTTTTAAATTCTGACTTATCCACCATTTAAGTTGAACAACTTTCGAACAACTGGCCCCAGGATGTATCTCAAGAACAGCAGCCTAATTGTAGATGGCGTAAAGGAGAAGCGAAATTTATTACCTATTGCTGGATAGTGGTAGCATAGGTACAATGGGAATATAATGTAATGGAGCATGTGTGGTACGTTTTTCAACAGCGTTGGAGTGGCCACGAGATTTTTCTCTGAACAACTATATCCATCTATAGCACCACACATACTAAACCCAATTTTTTTATTTTGTCATATTCCTCTTCGTACCGTATGTAGTATAGACCTTGCAAATGAGTATGTCTTTGTAGCTGTTTCAATCTCGTTGTCATACCTTCTTTGGTGATTGCTGTGTAACCTGGAACACGGGTGATTTTTAATGCGGCAGAAAATGCAGCGTTCCAAGACTGTCGAGACGATCGGAAGTGGTGAGATTGGCCGGTAGTTTTCCATATGTTCTTTCTCACCTTTCTTGTAGATTTTTACAACATTTGTCTCTTTCCACTCTTGTGGTAGAACGCCCTGCTCTAAAGACTTATTAAACAGCTGTCACAGAGACGGGGAGATGACGGAAGCTGTGTCTTTCAGCAGACGGGCGGGAATATGGTCGGGTCATGTGGCTTTTGTACTGGCAAGGTAATCAGGAAGCTATGGTAATTATCACTGCAATTTGCATTAATGGACATATTGTGTTCTGGCAATCTCAACCTTCATTCATTGGAACTGCTGCAAGGAACCTACATACTCCAGCAGCAATTCTATTTAGTGGTAACATGATCAAGCACATTGCAGACTTTGCTCAACTTACAATTTATCTAGTCTACCCGTTACTACGAGATGCAGAGTACAATCTTGTTTCCAATAATTAACCACTGATGGATACATACCCAGACTGCAGTTGTTAAACGGATGAAGTAAAGACACAGTGTGGATGTGTGTCATGACAAACGGTGTGATAGCCCTGGGTATTTAGCAAAATATGGCACCTATACTCTCATAGATGGAAAAACCAATGTGATAATTGAATTCAGCATTGTGCAAGTTCCTGAGACAACATCAATGGAGTATAAAGGGTGTAAAGGACACTGAATTCCATTATCGAAAAGAAGATTCCAATCTGCTGCCTCACTACAGACCGCCACACCACTATTACTGCCAAAATGAAGACAAACTATGCACAGGTTATCCAGCAGTATGATGTATGGCACTTGAGGAAGTTGGTAACAAAAACGTATCAGAAAAGGCTAAAAGAAGGGTTGTGAAGAGTTGTTGTCCTGGATGCAGAGTGTCTCTAATCATTTGTGGTGGTCTGCAGCAACTTGTTATGGGAATGCTGACATTCTTAGGGGGAAATGGCTGTCATTATTGTACCACATCACTGGAAAACACCATTGGAAAACCTCAGTTGAATTCAAAAACACAAAAAAATGTGAACATGTCATGATTAGCCAGAAAGACCAGAAGTCTATAAAGTGGCTCAAACTTTGTTCTCTTGCTCATATTGCATTGGACGAAGTTGTGATGAATAGTAAGCTGCTCAAGGATATTGCCAAACTTACAGAGTTTCATTGCACTGGAGAATTGGAGTCACATCATCCCCTTATGCCAAAGTATGCGCCCAAGCGACAGTACTTTTGTTGTAATGGAATGGTAGCTCGTATACAATTAGCTATAATGGATCATAATGTAAACGTCAATAGAGTCCAGGCAGTAGTGAAACACGGAGCAAATGAAGGGGAAAAAAGATTTAAGGTCCTTTGTGCAAAGCAAAGGAAAAATTGGGTGGCCAATGAATAATGACCCCTAAATCCTATGGCTATGTTGCAGAGATGATTGAGGGATATGTTGGCATGCAACGATTGCAAGAAGCTTGAAAAGTACAATCCAAAGAAACAAGCTACATGTGTAGGACAATCCCCAGAGCAGGAGGTTATTGACAGCCATAAGTCAAGCTTGCCTAGCAAAAAGATGAAGCTTCAGACAGCTTGAAATTAAAGCTATTGCTCACACCTATGATGTATCAAATAATTCACATTTTTTATCAAACAACCATAACATTACTCATCAGCAAATCGAAATCTGACAGACTCAAAGTCTTCTTCATTGCCTGGTGGTGCTAAGTGTGTATGAATGCAACTAACAGCCCAAGATGAAAGAAATTACTCAAATTTTCTTGCCTAGAACTTCAGAACGCCATCGTACTAGCTGGCACTATGCAATGTGTCTATTTACGTTGTATTCTGGACCTTCGTATGCCCGAGTTTCATACTGCTGTCTGTATTGAAGCCAAGCAGCTTGCAACACCCATCGACCTATACAGACTGTTCTGAAGCCTGGGTTATCTGTGATACAATTGTATCGAATGGTTGGTTTCTCGTGTTCAAAAACCTTATCGTTTTTGTTCGTGACTTGTTTAATTTCATGGCAACAGATGCTTTCCATCTCTCTATCCATGATCTGACAATGTTCCCAGGAAATCCTAATGGCAAGAAAATTTTTTGGTAGGAATGATACAGTTTAACAAAATGACAATTGAATTTGCCAATATAAACCATAAAGTGCTATGATTTATCAATCTAGGTTATCCAAACAAACAAATGAATCTTCTCCCTTGATCGATACATCCTGTTCACCTTTGATGTTGGCAGACCAGTCACTGTCACTGTAAGATTCTCGTCTAGGTTAAAACTGATAGCCTATGACTTGTCCACTTGTAAAAAATCTCTGTGAAAATCGTCTAAACTTTCACCAGATGTGCTGGAAGTACTTGAATTCGAAGAACAATCACTGTATGTGTAAAGAATCATCAGCCATCGTGCACTCTATATAAACACACTTGCCATGCTTTGCTCAGTGTCACCCACTGACATCACACAACGGACTGCTAAACAAAATCCGCATCTGCACCGGAAATAACAAGATGGTGCCCAACTTTGAATATTTTGCAAACTTTATGGAGCTATTTCTCCTTAACTATAAATAATTGAGCTGAAATATTTTAGGAACAGTCTATTAAAGATGTTTTATCTATTAAAGGTCTTTTATCTTTATCTTTATCTATTAAAGGTCTTTTATCTATTAAAAGTCTTTTATCTAAACCTAACATGTGTTGTGACCGAAGTTCCACTTTAAAATGTACTTGATACCATGATGTCTAATATAGCTTAGATATTTGGAAGGATTTCAACGAGTATATGAGATAAACAGCTGAGTAAAGTAGTAAATTTGGCCAAATATGTCCATATGCAGGAATTGAGTGCATTTCAGAATATTATATGTCCTGAAATGCCAACTATTTTTCCCCAGAACAGCATTAATAAACTAAAATAAGTACGTATCATGTTTCTATCGAAAGATTTAAAAAAAATAGTGATGTAGGTTCACAGCTGTTTATTCAAAGTTTTAAGCCACTAATTTATGTTTTGCCATGAGTATTGCATTGTCATTTTCTTGTGAAATATTGGTGCTAAGCATTTCACACTTACCAGTGACCATCCCTAAAAGCACCATCTCTGAGCCATAGAAGCACCTCAGAATAGCCAGTGCTTCTATGGTTTGGCAGATAGCACTATGACAATTGTGTCATTTTGGGATGTGGTGAAGTTTAGGCATTCCACCTCGGATTCGGGTTCGGGCACCATTACCATGTTGACTGCCATGGTCAACTTGCCTTAAAACAGTTGAGGTTATCTGTCCTAAATGAAGTGCATACAAACTCATATACAGGTACTAGACTGTCTGGCTTCACTTCAGATCCGAGGACCATTCTCATGAATGTTGATGAAATTGTGTTTCTGTTTATGGCATGTGTAAACTCTGATGTCTGCAATAAAATGTGTGGACTCATTACATGGAGCTTAAATAAACTGTTGACAGCTACAGCTGCAAGCCTGTAGATTCAATTTCAGAAGTGTACAGCTTACAAATGTAGATTGTGATGACGCCATCCCAATCTGTAGTAGAGTGTATATTTTAGTATGGACTAGCATGCTTATTTTAATAGAGTGTGTGGAGTGGTTGAAGGTATGTAGTGTAGGATGTTCAGGTGTGGAAAAGTGTGCTGCTTTGGTGCATAAGGATACTACAAACATAGACTCACATGCAGCTGTCTTGGATAAGTATACTCATTCACGAGGATTTAAGAGAGTGTAGCAGGTAAACTGTTGCAAGATGTCGGAAATGTTGCACTCTCCTCGAGGTCTCTAGTATTTTTGTGTGTTTTCAAGTAATAACTTCACAAACAAAGGTGATGCAAGCATGTGGACTGTTTGTAGTGTTATACTGTACATAAATGAAATTTTAATTTCTCAATTTACTGATTTATGCAACACATCTGGACTGGTTCTTATTATGCAGTACTTTGATTGTATTATTTAGTCAAATGTTTATTGAATGAAGTGTGAACAAGCTGTTATTGGAAGTCATGAATGATTAGCCTGAAATCATTTTTGCCAGTTGCAAGCACATCACTCTGACAAGTAAACTTGTCTGGTTTTGGAGGTTTGATAGATGGAAGGTGAACTGGAGTGCATTGCCACCACACAGTAGGTTAATGGAAATATCTCTGAAATAAATAGTTTTGTTTACTCAGTAAGATGCAAAGGTCTCCTCGTGCCTGAAAGCGAACAGAACTAGGAACAATACCTCTCATTTGGTTATTGATGTTTTGTTTAAAGCTTTATACTATACTTTAAAATAGCACCATAAATTTTGCTCACTCTAACAAACAAAGCATATCGTTTTTCATATAAAGCAATAAATAAAAAGAACTTATATACTGTGCAATAGATACTACCTTAGCCTATATACTGCGCAATGTATGTACTGTAAAACAGTTGACAGCCACAACTGCAAACCTGTATATTGACGTACTATTCAGAACTATAAGGCTTACAGCTATGGATTGTGATGATGCCATATGGGGCATTCTATAATAGAGCATGGTAGAATGTGCATATTGTACTAGAATGTGGCATGGTTGGATGTGCAGAGTGTGGAATGGTCTGGTGTAGTATAGTGCACTGCAGTGGTTTATAAGTATTCTACATGCATAGTCTCACATGCAACTATGTTGCATGGATAATGCTGAATAGCAGAGATTTAATTAATACAGCTTAGTGGTTGAAATGTTGTAAACATCTTATAACTTTGCACTCTCCCTGTGGTCTCTAGTTGAAAATCTATGGGAGAGCAAATGGAAACGACAGCTGAACTAATTTTCAGCCATATGCCTGTTGCTGTTCTGCTTTTGATTGACTACATCAAGTGAAAAACTATTTTGAACCAATGCATAAATTGAAAATCTATAAAACAAGAGTTCAAAGCAGGCAGCTTATTACAATTTTCAGTTTAAGCACAGTCAAATTCATATAATGTGGTAGTGGCAGAATTCAGACATTGGTAGTTTCCAATGTGACTTCAAATTCAAAAACTTTCGCCATCCATACTCATGTTTTAACATGTTCTATTTTAAATTTTCTGGTTTTATGCTAAGAAGTCTAAGTGGCACGAGAAAATAGCGATATTTTCTTACTTGCGTCCTTGATTGTGTATGTTTCTTGCATTGTGACTGATTAAGAGCCAAAAATTAAAATAAAGTTCTCCAATTGGTCAAAATCGTTGTTATCTGCAGTAATATAACAATGTGGTGAAAAAAGCCAAATTTGGTCAAAATATTAATGACAAATTGCAACTACAAGCTAATTCTAATCGTGTCTGAGGTAGACTGTAAATACCAAGTATATATGAACTTTGACTTGCCACACATTGCTATTATTCACATATTATAGCCTTGCCTCATTTGGGTAGTTGTCCATATGTGAAATTCAGAGAAACCAACATGTGATGCGGAAAAGTTCACAACATATTTATGGCTGCTTTTCTGCCAAATACGTTTCACAGCTGAAGTATTAATTGACAAGATGGTGGACTGTGTTTATTTTAACAGATTTCCTCAAACAGTTTAGATAATCCTGCGACATAGTTTAGCTATTACGTCATTGACTTTGAGTTTACAATGTTTTGACAACTTGAAAAAAACAGCTTGCAGTGCACTCATCTGCAAACAGCTGCAATTAAGTTCGGAGGCATTTTAGTGTAGCTTTATCAGTTGAATATGGTTTTCTAAAATGAAAATTAATTTAGCAGAGTTGGGACATACTTTAGAAAATCATATTACATTTGATATATGTAGTTATATGTGAATTTATTCATATATCTCATTTCTCCTTTAACATTTGTCTCACTGAAGTTTTTGTGTCCTCTATAGTTCGTCATCCAACTGTCATGGTCGAAAAGTACTCTCTCCTGTTAGTTCATCAGCAGCTGTTGGTTACTGTGTTTCCCAGATCGCCAGTAGTGACATTAAACTAGCTATCACTGTGTTGAAAGAGCTGGATGAGCACTTTAAGATGCAGGGGCCTGTTGTCTGGTTACGACATCTTGATCAAGTAAGTTTAAAAATTGTATGACCAAGCTTAATATGTATTTACAGTCACTAACCGTGTCGTAATATGTTTGTTTTGAAGTTACATCATACTATTCTTTTCAAATTGACTACTTAAGATTTGTAGATGATTTTGTGTGAAGTTACCATGCCTATATGGTCTCAAAGTTTCATGTCAAAATCTTAAAAAGCTATGAAAATATGTTGAAAAATAGGTACAGACTGCATACATGTTGATGCCATCTGATTTGATGATGCATTAATTTAGTGACTACATCTAACCTGTGTATGGTAATATACTAGAATTCTTTACTTTTTAGCACTAAGAACTTTTTATTAACCAAGGGCAAGGTCATAACATGGCATTGACTGCAATGAAGCATGATCAGCTGTGTCAATTGTAACAGTAGCATTTTATTACTGGCAAATGTAGCAAAAGTAACTCTGTATAACAAAAGTGAAATATGAAAAGCAAAACTGTTCTAAATGTGTTGAAAGTATCGATAGCTTGGGAGTTTAACAACAACAATCTACACAACAACTGTATAAAAATATAAGCCAGGATTATGATTGTTTGGTCAAGTTCATCACTTAACAAAATTACAGAAGTTCAAAGAAAAAAGCTGTTCCTAAACTGTAAATGGTTCAGCAGTAATAGGTCCATATCAAGAAAAGTCAAATTCAAATACTCTTGTAAAGAGATATTTTCATAGGTCATGGTGATATTCTTGTTGGCAGTTAAAATGGCAATTACCAGGTTATCCTCTGATGTAGAGAGATTTGGTGATGGTGTTATGTTTAGTACAAGTTCATTGGTCAGGTGATGATGAATTGGGAGATGTGTTTTGTTGCTGGGAAGACTAGTGTTCTGGGCAAACACACTTAGGGTCCACTGATATTCAAAGGTTGACAAGGGCGGGTTTTGTTGTGGGATTGGCGTACTATCAAGATATCACTGTTCGGTTTTGGCAGTCCTTTTTTCTTGCAACATACACAAGAGATGGCTTTTATGCATTGCGATTGTCGAGTATTCTTGTTGTTATGGTGGATGTTGAAACATGAGACTGCTGTATTTCTTGGTCAACAGGGACGAGAAGACTGGCAAATGGCTGGCAGTACCACTGGCAGTACCAGTGGTTGTGTTACTATCTGTGGTAGTGCCTGTAGTACCTGTGAAGTACCTATGTGTTGAAGTACCTGTCTTCCTTTGACCCTTTGGCTCATAAATGTTCAAAATTAGAAGTTTTGTCAAGTTCAACAGTGTCAATATAATCTTGCCACAGCAAAATCTTCAGACAGGTGGTTGTGTCTCTTACTATAATTTCTTGTTTTTTTAATTTTCCTTGGAAGTTGTGTTGTTTTCATGCCGCATATTCAACTCGACCTTTTACTGTCAGGAGTAGTTCAGGAGCAAGTTTATGGGTAGTTCAAAGGTTTACAGCATGAGTTGAGCTAACTGTCAATTTCTCTGAAAATTGGAAAGTAACTTGGTCATTTTGCTGGGTGGTGATTTTGTTGAACTTAGTAACAAATATATCTTTACTTGTATTTGAATCGGTGAAAGTTCTGTAGTTTAACAAAGGGGGTTTTTGTGTGTGTGATTGTTTTCACCTGAGTTTGTTTCTCAAGAGAAAAACAGACTGCTCGGACAATTTTATTGTGACATTGTAACATGCTGTTGAAGTATTTTCATTTTCTAGTCATTCCATTTTTCACCAGGGAATAGTTGTGTACAAAACAACCAAGTGTACTTGCATTAACCAAGGTGCCAGGAATTTTTGTAATGCATGAAGAAAGCAACCTATCAGAAAAAAGTACAGGTGAATATTTACGGCGAACAGTATAATTTTCCTTGTGTTTGCTTGACAAACATGGAGCATGCAAATGTTCACATTGTGTGTTCACTTGTCACATGATTCAAATATAATTATGCGAATTATGTTCATAAAAGTTGTCGGATACACTTGGTATTTGTTGTATTTTATGTATTTGCCATGTGATTGACTAACACATGGACACTCCCTTACTCAAACAAACACAAAATTTTAGCCATATGGAAGTTGCATCCCGTGTAAAGCAATGCAACAAAAATGCTAAGAACAAAATTAAGATTTATAAAATTGTTGTTCTATCTTAGCAACATCAGGTTCGTCTTTGTATGTAAATTTTCATGGTTTAAAAAAGCATCTAAACAATGTATCTTGTTTCAATGTTTGTGTGCAATATGTTATTTTGCAAATAGAGTATCTGACTCGGTAATGTAAAAGCAGTTTAGTAATTTTATAATGCAAAGCCATTGTACTGAGCCCTTCCTGCTGTATTTTGATGCTTTCATTAGTTTGTGTCTAAAACTAATGAACTCATTAAGTACATTAAAGTGGTTGCTCCACAAAACTGTTAATCTATGAACTTTGAGTCCTTTTTCTAATAGTTTTCAAATTTGGACAGAACAATCAATATTGGCTCGTGAACAAAGGTTGTTCTATTTATATTTTATATGATATTTTTTTGTAACTGACATTTTCCTGCCAAATTCTGCTGTGAAATACTAATTTATTTGTTTTGTCTATAACTCAGCAAATACCATCGTTTGGATCTAAGCTAGAATGGCCCAATAGGAAGCATACTAATATCTGACGTCAAACTTGATCTAATTGACATGAACTTTGTAAGCTTGAATACCTTTCTCTGAAAGATTGTGGCAAATTTGAAAAGTACTGTCAAGAGTTACATGTTATTGACAACAGTGTAAGAACGTGTAGCGGTTAAATAAACTTGGACGAAGGTATTAGATAGGAAAACCAATACCAATTGAAATAAGGGCTCAGATTTTGCAGAACACACCTTACTGTACCTGTCAAACATTATCACAATCCTTGGGAATAGGCCTGGCATCAATTAGTAATATTTCAAAGCTGCATTGTGAGACTGGCTGTCTTGAATTTCATCCAAAAAATCACATAAATTCAATCAAAGCTATCTCTGAAGGTTCTGTTCTTTTAGAAACCATTGTTGCTAACCAAGGATCAGCTTCTTTGAATGAAATTCAAAAAGAAGTTATTGCTCATAGATACGTTGAAAGCATTTCCACATCCTTGATTTCTAGGCATATTTGGAAAAATGCAGCAAGTTCTCAACGGTATTCTCGTAAATGACTTGGTAAATGTGCTTTCGAACGATTTACACACAAAAGTATGGTCTACACCCAGGTTTATTTAGATTAACCAACAAATAAAGATCCAGCAATGACTAAACTTAGTGATGACTAAACTTTTTGATGAATGTGGTTTTCAGTTTCCAGATCCAGGCCACAGAAATTGTGGATACTCTCCTATTGGCAAGCCCACTGAGCTGCATATACTATCTGGAGGGAGTGCTCGAGCAATTCAAGTGCAATCAAAAACATGGCGGATTTTGTGTTGAAACGATGTATTCTGGACCGAAATTCTC
>JAODVM010294299.1:0-11995 GCA_025400095.1 Phenganax marumi
AATTGGGGGGGGGGGGAGGGGACATAAACCATATTATGAAAGAATCAGCACCAGTGCTTCATGCTACAGGTAAGCTCGTGGTAGCTGGTTTGAATGTTACTTCAAAAAGTATAAATTTCTTAGCCAACCATCTTTGGATTATCATTGTAATTGTAGTGGTGTTGTTGGTGTATACGATGCAAAATAGATAATTATTTGTTTAAATAAATGAGGAAAAACTTTGAGGACTATGAGGCAATGGAACTTAGGGACTCAAAAAATAAAGACTTTGATGAATCTTTAGAAAAAAATAAAAGAAAATTACAAGGAGATTAAGAGAACTGAAGAGAAGTATGAGAAGATCAAGGAGTCTAAAGAAAAATAAAACAGTTGGTCCAATAAATTAAAAGGTTTTTTATTAACAATGCTGATGACATTATCACTTTTGCTGACTATTTTGAGAAATGGTCATTCCTTATCAATGTAGCAGCTCCCCTCTTTGGTTATGAACCCGCTATTGACAATAGAGACCTGACCATTGTCAACATTATCATAAAATATCTAACCTCACTCATAGATAAAAAAGAAGAACCAGAACACACTTCTCTACCTGAAAAAACACACTTGTCAAAACACTCAGAAATTATATTATAATGATAATAATAATCTCACTAAAGAACAAAGTTTAACAATCCTACACTTGATTCATTTACTCAAACATGATCACCACGTGCTAGCCCCTTCTGAGATTGAATCTCTAACAAATCTAGTGAACAAAATTATAGATCAAAAATATAAACTAAGTATGGATGATAACACTATATTAAAGGTCTTATAAAACAAATCAAAGCCAAACTCAAGTCTAACCCTGAGTTAGACCCTGACTACGACCCTGACTACGACCCTGACTACGACCCTGACTATGACGTTGATGATTCAAAGTCCAAATCCACGTCATTACAGGACAAAATCACTCAATTCCTTTGGGATATCGTCTACTTTATATTAGATGTAGTTTAGTGGATTATAAACATTTTATTCAAGATAATATTGTATTTCATCAGCATCATTCTAAGATGTATTGGAAACTTAATATTATACTTTATTCACTACATCATCATCAAACTTATAGTGGTTGCTCTTTTAGTTTGGCATTTCTTATGGGATTATTTGTTTAGTTTATTATCTAAATATACTACTACTAAAAGGAAAAACAAATTGACAAATAAAAGAAAATAAGTCTTTCCATCCATAAACCAATACACTAAAAAAATTTTTTTTTATAAATGAACACAGAACAAAAACTAAATGCAGGTTATAGAAAATCAAAGATGTTGAGCATCAAAGGGAGTTGAACCAAACATGTGATCACATTCAATCCAAACAAAGCAAATCCAGGTGAAAAACTCTATGTCGATATCCGAAAATTAAAGTTGGGATCTTGCTTAGTTCCTGGAAGCCTCAACCTTAAGTTTGACTTCAAAAACAAAAACAACAAGTCTTGGTTCCTCAACAACTTGAGAAAACTCCTCGTAGAAAAGTTACTCATTACTATAGGAGGAGAAACAGTCTTCGACAATAATGAACAAAGTGAGTTTGAAGTCTACAAAGACCTCTGACCCGCTGAACACGTACGTGATGAACTGGTAAACTATGGAATTGCCAACGAAAACACAAGAAAACTAATTAGCAGATCTGATGATGGGGCAAGTAGTGGAGACACACAAAAGAGTCAGACACTTCAATGAAAACCATTCATGGAGCAAAACAAAAAATTAAATTGGATAATATCATTGGAGATCATGGATTGCTAGCCCCCCACTACATGGGACACAACTTTCAATATAGAATCTTATTGCCTCAAGCAAAAGACATCATGGTAGCAAAAACGGGTGATAGTGGAGAAGGATACGATTTGGAAAATTTAGAACTAGAATATGAAACAATCAACAATGAAGACCTTGCCACACAAGCCCTCTCAAGCTATGAAACAGGAAGAAGTGTAAGCTTTGAAAATGTAACTTGTTTAAAAACAGAAGAGTGGGACAAAGCAACTACCATTGTTAACGAACCACTCAATTTTCCTAGAAAAAGAATGAGAGCCATCGTAATGTTGTTTGAAAACAAAAAATCACAGACAGTGAAGAATACATCTACCCCAACATAGAATCAGTTAAATTGACAATCAAAGGTGTTCCTAGTAGTGTTTACACTCAGGGGGTCTTAAAAGAAGACTTATACACTGAGGCAAAATGATTATTTGAACACAAACACAACAACAGTGATATGACAGTAAGGAAGTTCTTCAAAGACAAATTTGCACTAGTCATCGATCTAAGAACGATAGCAGATAAACATGTAGTTGGAATAGGAAAGAAACTCCTTGACACACAAAATGGAGTCTTGCTTGAGATTAAGAAAAAAGCAACAAGTGCCAACGTACTTTGTAAAATATTTGTCATCAGCGACAGTCTGGTAAACTTCAAAAATAACATCATAGATAGTGTTCACTACTAATAAAAAATTCTACATATAATAAATGGGTGAACTTTTATCCAAACTTTTAGAATTATCTGAAAAGAAAGAGGCTAAATAGAGTAAAGCTTATTTACAAAAGACTCTTTTGAAACATTAGAAAAAGTCTCTTAAGAGTATAAAAAACAACAACTTGATGCTATGAATAAAATGTTGGTAGATGTGGTTATTAGAAAATTTTCATAACTCATGACCCACTTAGAGCTCATAGAAGACACCGCCAAACTAGGAAAAGACTTATCTGAAAATAAGATATTTAGGCAAGACTTGAAGACTGTTTTAGAACATGTATCCCCTTGGATTCCTTGCGTAGGACTTTTAAACGGTGGCGTCATTGTTGGAAATCATGTCCTTCAAAAAAGATCCTTTCAAATAAAAAAGAATCATGTCTAAAATCACAAGCACAAAACCAATCCAGTCCAATGTCAAAGACTCAGAACAATCCAAAAACACAAAAATGATCTTAGAAAAGTCTCAAAACTCAAAGAAAAAGTTAGACATGCTACAAACACGCTCTGATCAATGTTTTAATATGATTATTGTAGGGATGACCTGTTGTGGAAAAACGTGGTACTTGTTAAACATGTTGAAACAGTATTATATGGGTTATTTTGACAGCATCTACTTGATATATCACACGTATGAATGGAATAAAACGTATCAAGAATGGAAATATGATCAAGATGACTACTTTTTTGTCATCGAATGCGAACAAGACGAAGTAGAAATTTTTTTCAAACTCGTTGTCGATGTAGCTAAAGGAACCATCAGTTTGATTATTTTAGATAATTGTGCTGCCAGTAAATTTGTCAAAAAAAGAACCTCTGAGCTCGTTAAACTCGCATTTTCAGTGAGACATTTTGGACTTTGTACGATCGTGTTGACTCAACAATTAAATTCTATTGCAAAACCTTATCGAGAAAATATCAGTCGGTTGGTTAGTTTCTACAACCCGAATAAGAAAGATATGGATCTCATCTTTGACCATTATTTAGGTCATATCTCAAGAGAAGAAAAACAACATATCATAAAACATTAAAACATAAAAAGTACTCCAAATTAGAAATTTCCCTAAGACATCCTTGCGAGCACTATGTGGCATAGCCTCATAGGGTCTACTAAAATGTGTAACTCTTTCAAAGTTACACATTTTTACATAAAGAAAACCAATGGGGTTCGGGTTGGAGTTTTGGTGGAGTCCGCTTTTATTTTATGTTAATTCTAAAATGATATCGTTGATAACTTTTAAATTACTCAAAAATTTAGCTTCATCCAGCTCTGAAAATTCACCCATTCTGAATGTATTAATAAATTGATTACACACTTTTTGGTGATTTGCTTTAGCAAATTTTAAGTTCTCAATTTGCTTGTTCATATCAGACTTGCTAATATAAGCTGTAATCAGAGTTCCTACCCTCGTTATAATTAAAGTCAATGGATTCACCACACTCGTACCAGCACCAATGGCTGTCAGGATATGCCAAGCACTTGTAAAGAAATCTTGGTCTTTTTCAGTTTTTTACATTTTTTATTTTCTAAATTATGCTTTTGATGATAGTTGTCATAAATTTTTCTCAGTTCGTCTTGTTTCTCTTGACTCAGTTTGTTTGAAATATGATTCATTTATTAGTGCAAAGTTTCTTCAAAACTTTGCAGTATTGTGATGAGTGGCGAAAATTCAAACGAGTCACTCAGTCATAGTGTAAACTTTCCGGGGGGAGTGTATATGATTTATGTTCCTAGTGATTTAGTACGTTGTTAGTGTTTTCAAGATTATTTCGACAATTCAAGATGCGTTGTTCAAATATTGCTTAGGCCTTCTGCCAAATTCACAAAGATTGCCAAGTATTATTGTAGTTGTTGTAAATTTATCACATTCACTTTTCACGGTATGCATATCGACATGCAACAATATTTACTTTGGAACACCCGATTTTTTTCACAATCAATGCAAGTGCGCATTTGCTAGTAGGTTATAGGTCAAGTCTCAAGTATTTCTTTTGCCCATGTAATGGCGGAAGTCTAGGAGTGAGTAAAATAAAAATACCACACTAAGAGAAGTTCATTTTGAGAGTGTTATATTTTGCAAGGAAGCTATTATAATGTCAAAACAAGTTTAAGTTTTTTTGAGCACTAACATCAAACGAATTACCGGTCAATGAAGCGAATACTTGCAAGTAAAGTCAAGCAAATTCGAGACACTCAGCGATAAAGTTTCGTGAATGCATGAAGCTGCTGACTTGCGTCATGAAAAAGTTTGCAGTTACAAAGCAACGGTATAGTGCTGCTATGCATGTAGTACTAAGATCTGCACTAATGTCATTCCAATTGATTATAAAATTGTACAGTCTTGCCGTTTAAAATCGCAAGTTCTTGGCATTTCTTGCTATCCTGACATATTTGTTGCAGCATTAGAAAATGCAACTACATCCAGTTAGATTAATGATGATAATCTGCGCTGCACAATTGACAAAGTGAACACTTTTTTGATGAGTAATATATTATCAACTAATAAGATAGTCATTACTTCTTGGCTTAGCAGCGGTAAGCAACGTCGGAAACTTTAATGTAGCCTTTATATCGCGCTATGTATTTTAATACTGCACAACAGTCATCAGCCACAACTGGAAGTGTATACATTCGAATACCAACTGGAAAAATAGAAGTATAGAACATACAAGAGTGAGGTATAGTGCGAATAGTGTAGTAGAGCGTGTGAAGTGTGAAGAAGAACTATAGTGTGCTATAAGACTGGCTTTTTGCTCAGCATGGAAACTTTCCCTGTTTATCGAACGTGTCGTCGTGCATTGCAAATGGTAAACTCTGTCCATTAGCGTTATGGAAGTGAACATGTACGTTACTTTCTAAAATTAAATAATTCAACATTAAAGCCTCTGGCACTGGCCAGATATGAACCAATCCTGCTTAGCCTGCGCGCAGTCCCAAACTTCCAAAGGAGGTAGGGACTGCGCAACTTCAAGAGAAAGCTTGCTACGCCTGCTTTCCAGATTTTAGGGAAAATAATTTATGCAAGAAATTATACGCTAAATATACTGAAGACGGTATGAATTATTTCCAAACATGGCGGCAAGCAATGCGCCGTAGCGGTTATCTCAAACGTGTTTTTTTGGTATTTTAATCGTTAGTATGTCAGCCAGTACTTGTATTCTTTGCTTGGAGCTGTTGTTGAAGGCAACAGATCGAAATTTGGTCGATGGAAAAAATAAAGTGCGCGCAGAACTCGACAGTTTGCCGTTTGTTGTCAACCGTTTTTCGCCGCACATTTGCAAACGATGTTTGGGTCTATTAACGAAACGAAAAAAGTTGAAAGAAAATTTGCAAAAAGCTGATGAACAGTTGATACTATTGTATCGTCAGAAATGTGGGGAACATGCCATTTCAATGAAGCGAAAAGGACCTGGACCGATATTAGAAAAATTAGCATTTCCAAGCAACCTTAGTGAGGTGAATGGTCAGGATACCATGCCATGCGGCATTCAGGAACCAATACTGGAAGACTTTGAAGAAAACCCGTATTACTTGAGGTAATGTATATTATTATTATTATTACAGGTATACTGACAGAAATACATGTATTTTTTTAAATCTTTGTGGGATTTATTCTGCTACGAACCATGTTGTATACTCATTATACTGTACGTATGATACTCAATACAATTTTTTTATTTTTACGCCAATAACATATTTTCTGACTTTACTTTCATTTAGCCCTGCTGAGAGGCAACATCAAGTGTCAACCCCAGTAAAAAATGGCCTTGCAGTTAATCCAGAACTAACATTGTCACCAGTTGGTGCAAACTGCAATGTACCCATATTGAAACGTACGCCAAATCAATGTCCAGTCACTGTTTCAATTGAATGGGCTGACCGAACGAGAACAAGAGTGTTGCCGCTGGAATTAAGTGCGCTAGGAAAAATGTTATGTCGTGGTTCTAAGAAACAGATTGCTAAAGCTGCATGGAAATGTGATGCGATACGAAAGCACCTTTATGATGAAATTGTGAAACAGATTCATAGGGAATGTGTTGCCATGTGTGTGAAAGGCAGCAACAAAGCAAATAAGAAGAGGAAAGATAGCTGTTTGAGAAAAACAGATAAAGAGAGCATTATTGGTTTCTCTTTTGACATTCTGAGCGAAGAATTACAAGAAAGGGCCTCGTTGTTTTTTTTGGTGCTGAAGACTGCATCTCTCAACTTGAAAGATGACCAAGAGAAATGGAAGCAATCGGTTGGTGTGGCTGCAGCTGTTTGTCTACGCAACAGGTCAAGGAACATGATTGCACTCCAGTTAATGATAGCAATTATCAATCGCCATTCAGGATTTATGGTAAGTGCAAAAAACACTAAAATTCTGTATATGGAGATGATGCAATTTTATGTAATTTTCAGTTACATGTATTTACACTTATTGTACCCATGTTACTTCAGATACATTTGTGACAAGAACTGATTACAACAAAAATATTTTTTCTATTTACAGGCTATAATGAAACGTATGCAGTCTTTGATGTTGATGCCGTCACATACTTATTTTTACAAGAAGCTCACTCAATTTGGACAGAATCATGATCAAGAAATTTTAGATATGGTGGAAGCTGAAGGAAAAAGAATGACAGCAGTTGCAGGAATTGAGGAAATGCAAAACAAGGGAGTAAATACAGAAGAGGAAGAGAAGCAACTAACAATCACAGAAAATGAAGAGAATGTAAGTATTCAGTTAGCATTATGTTATTATCAATGTTATGTAGGTATTGGCAACATAAGTGATTGATACAAGTTTGATGGAATGTGTATACTTTCAATATATGTTTTTTTTGCAAGGGAGCCTAAATCTCATGACATGTGAGCCAATCACTTTTTACCTTGAAGCATGAAAAAAGGAACCTAGGCCATCACAACATTGACTACATAATTTTTAAAAAAATATCTTATCAGATTGACGTTTTATACAGGATGGTACAGTACAATAAGTCGACTATGTTGTTGTAGGACGTTTGCACTCTATATGGTACCCTTTTGTCATTATGATCTGATTTCTTTCAAATCAGGAAGGATATGAAATTGTTGAAGCCAACAGACAATATGGCAGTAGAATTTTAGAGTCGTTCAGTTGCTTGAAGACAGCTGTAGATCGGGGAAGTTCTGTTGATGCTCAAGCTGAAGGAATATCCTTATTTTGGAAACAGAGAGCTCTACAAGAGCAAGGAATTCGATCAGAGGACAAGCCTGATGCTTCTAGCGTCACAAGCAGTACTGACACACATTTTAACTGTATGTCACGTGATGAAATATTTGAACACGCAAAGTTGACTCCTGATGGCGGACGGAAGTTGACCCTTGACAATATTGACATACACCAGACAACCCACGATATGACAGAAGACCACCAGAACCCAGATGCTCATTACTGTACCCTAATGTCAACTGAAAACCGAGTTTCAGGTAATCATCTGCCCAGCGATAAGCAAATTTGCGACATCAATCACCTTGAAAATGCTACGTTTTGCCCGAGCAAATATGAGCACTACAAGCAGCGTCAGAACTATGTTGACCTAGTAAGCAGGGTTATGACGAAATCCATTCCATGCCTGAATAGTTTAAAGGATGCAGTTGTTCATCATATACCCCATCAGTATTCTAAAGAAATGGCAAAGCCTACGGACACTGTAAGTAAAGAAATGTTTAACATTCGTTGATATTTCCTTCAGTAATGAGTCAGAGTACATGAACGTGTACATGGTATAATTTATTTATAATTGATCCGCCCATTTCATTTCAATTGTGGTGTATAATAACACCCAAACGTTTATCAAAAATCTTTTCCAACTCATTAAACTACATTGATGTAGCCAACTACCGTATATACTTCATGCTTTAAGGATATAATGTTCATGTCAGATTCCTTTGCTTGTGCCAACAACTGACCAGGACATATCTTGGCATTTTATTTTCTATTGCCTTTTATTAATGTTTGCAGACCCTTATTGGTGTCATATATGAGAATGAAAATAATGCTGATGGGATGCAAAATATTCTTGATCACCTTCAAAAATATGTACCATCGTATATGAGAGAAGGTACCACACAGTATTCAGAACAAGGCGTTGTTGGAGATCAACTTACTGTTGAAAGAGGTGTGAATGGGTTGTTTGAGGTAGCAAATGGATTCACGGCAGAAGAAAGGCATGAAGGACTTCATTTTGAAGTAGCTGATTTTCATGGTGGAATGAAATTCCTTGAGGTGCAGTAGATAATTAAATTAAATTAATTAGTTATCTATATTTCCGGTGATTGAACAAGAAATATATGGGCCCATGTACAATAACCTGCATATACATTGTGTGAGCCTGTGTTTCAGTTGACTATTTTGTTGCACCTCTTGGTTTTAGTGTTACACTGCAATGTGAACCGAAATGCACTATACTTTAATATTATTTATATTTTTTTAGTACATTTTCAGTCACTTTTACCAGCCGACCGCAGCAAATGACAAGTGCACGTTGTACAGCGATCGGAATTTGATAAATAGAAGAAATGTTCGTACAGATGTCTCAAAAGATGTCAGTGCATGCAAGAAATTCTTTCTACTGGAATTGGAAGCAAGAGTTGTAGCTGCTACTATGAATGAACTTAAAATCGAAGATATTGATGGCATTCCAAGTTCTGATAAGTTCCAGATTGTTTCTGAGAATTCATCAATTACAAATAAGCGCGAATGTTTAAATGAACTAGCTAGCAAAGTTGTGAGAAAATACGTACTGAGAGACGATAGAATTCAGGCAATCCTTGATAGAACACGAGCAGCAACGGAGTCCAGTAGACCAGTGAAAACAGTAGATGGAGAAAGATACACGTGTAGGTTCCCTGGCTGCACCAAATCTTTTCGCTATGATGGAAAAAGACGGCGAAACCATGAGAAAACACACAATGGAATGGTTGTGGAAAACAATCATCACACACAAGTGTCATCTGATAATATCACAAATGATGATGTATTCAATTACCAGACGTCATTCCTTGAGGTTGGCCTTCTTTTAAGCAACTTCTACGATGCTGTTAGCGAAGGGGATGGACAGCGTGTTATAAGATGTTGGAAATTCATGCTTCCCTATCTCAAAGAAGATGGCCAAAGCAGCAAAAAATATGCCCTTGAGGCATTTTTCCTTCTGTGCCAAGTCCACAGTTTCCTTTCGCCACGAGCGGCACATCGCCTAATTTGGAACAGGTTTTACAAGCTTAAATCTGGCCGCGGGGGAAACATTCCTCTCGACTTGGCGCTTGAACATTTTAATCGACTGATAAAGATTTTGATCAGGAATCTTGGACCAAATGGCCTAAACAAACATGCCATAGATAGGTACTGCAAAGCACTTTCTGTCACAAGTCAAATTTTAGACAATTTTGACAATATGTGTATGGTTATTAGAAGATCTGGTGTGCATACTGTGCATTCCTCAGATGGAGATCTTAAGAAGGTTGTGAAAGAATTAGTGCAGCAGAAAGCATTGCAACCTTCAAAAGGAAGAAATTATAGCCATTTTTCAGGAATGAAAGATAGTCTCCTAGCAGACCATGATGTTAGTGCCTTCTTCAAATGGCTAAACATGCACAAGAAAATGGTACTTCTCAAGAAGTGTGCTCGATAAATTATATCATTACGTACAGTCAACTTCAAATTGTACCAATGAACAGTCTGCATATAGTACTAACCAACTATGCACATATACGTATCCTTCCACTGTCAAAGATACAGTTCTGGATTGTGATTTCAAGGTCACATTTAGGGTCTAGTTTACTACACTATACATACACTATTATTAAACGACTGGTAGTGACTTCACCACGGTAAAAAAAAGGCAGTTTGTTAATCATACCATGATCCTTCTGATTGAGTTTTTCCAAAGTTGTTAAGGATGACTTTAATGATCCATATATTTATGCTAGCCTGACAATGACAATGTTGGTAAAATGAACAAGCCACCTTTTTTTAATATTGTCATTTCATAACATAATCAGTGTTCCATACAGTCAATATTGTTTGTTATTCTACTCAGAATGAAGCTCACATCTGCATTGTCAAATCCCAGACTTTCATTTTGGCTGTTTTCCTCAGTCATGTTTGACATGTTCCCAAATTTGGAATCATCAAATAATTCAGCCCTTCCACTATCGTCCCTAATTTCTTCCCAGTCCTCTACAACTACCTCCATATCTTCAAAATCCTCTTCTGACAACAGCTGGGAAACATTTTCATCCATATCATCGAAAACCTCGTTTAGTATAGCATAAACCATATTTGCGTGAGTATTTCTCCATAACTCAACACAACTTAAAATGTCATTCATACTGAATAAATGATCACTGCTTGTCATCACTTGATCAATTTGATAGTGGTCAAATTCAAACAAAATGCTAGTTAAACCGACAGGCAAAAAGTTTTCTGTGGTTTTTGGAATTAAGCTTTCTCTGTAGTCAAGAAGCTTTTTTCGAAGAAGTGCTCTATTGTCCTTGGACACATATCGCGTACGAGGAAATGTTTTGCCACTGGAATCAGACTTTTCAAAGTTGATGAAAGAAAGGTTGCTATGTTCTGCACAATCACATTTTTGGCTACAAATATCACAACACAAGCAACCTGTTGGCACACTTGAAGTTGAAGTTGCTGGAAAAAATTGTCTGATAACATTTCTCCGGCAGTACATCGTTTCCACAAGTTCTTTCACATGACAGTCACAATGGGATGTCAAAAGTCCATTGTGTAGGATATAGCAAATGCATTGCTTACCGTCTCTTCCTAATCTCCCAGTTTCTTGTATAAGACTCTCTATAGTACTGGATGGTCCAAAATGAATACTGAGGTATGCATCCTTACAGTCAATGCCCATGCCAAAGGCTATTGTGCATATTAAGAGTCTAAGGTGACTTTTATCCTTGGTCATTTCCTCAACGACGTGACTTTTCACTGAATCTGGACTACCAGCATGAAACATCTGTACAAGACACCGATCATAACGTTGCTTATTGTCAACAAAGTTTCTCTCACCCAGAGCTGAAGTAAATAATCGGTATAATATGGAACACTGTTTACGGGTTTGACAAAAAATAATGCACCTTCTTGCTGTTTCACTTTCCTCTATAAGTTCTTCTATCAAAGTCCCAAAAATAGTGTCTAGAGATGTATCTTTACTCACACGAGCAAACTGATAGATAATGTTGTCTCGCAAGGGCGGTTTTTCAATCTCGAAAGTGATAAGAGCATTTAAATGTAACATCTGATAAATGGCACGCTTGGTGGCTTTCGTGGCTGTTGCTGTGAACACAGCGTATTGAGTAGAAGAATGAAGCAAAGACTTCAGTTCCACAATATTTGCATACCACTTTCTAAATGGACCTTCTTTGCTGGTAGACTGTCCCCTATGGAATAAAATTGGTTCAGATGCATAACGAAACATCCTAAACA
>JAODVM010294410.1:0-11995 GCA_025400095.1 Phenganax marumi
ATGGCAGAGGCATTTAACACTTTCTTCGTGAATATTGGGTCTAAACTAGCTGCCGAGATCGAGAATAATCCTGTAGATCCGATTTTGTCAAAAAATGTCATTCCGCGAACAGATATACAATTTAAATTTTCTGAAATCAAGGTGCACGATGTTTTTCTGGAGTTATGTAAGCTCAAAACATCTAAGGTCGCGGTCACACTAGCGCTAGAATCGTGCTTGCTTGAACGTAATCCACTTGAATCTGTCAACATGTCAGCTTCCAAGCTCGGTTGATAGTGTGACCGCGCAAAATGCATAATGCAAGCTTGCTTGAAACGTGATACATTTTGCTTAAAACTACAAAAGCACCGCAGCGAGTCTCAAGCACGGTAGGCTCGGTGACTGAACTGTGCTAGAATGCGTATCTCAAGAGGATCGACACAACGCGACCAATAGAAACACTCTCTGTTTAAGTAGCATTAGAAATCCCTGATAAGACCACAAATTGCACTGACGCGCCAAATTCGAATTTCGAAACGCAAACACAAATATTGCAGGCAGTTGCACTATCCTTCGTATTCTAAAGGATCACAATGAATTCAGACCCGAACCAAACACGACCCAGTGAAAGTGGCCCATCGCACTCATATGTCCAAGAGACCTTCCCTGGCTTTCCTCAATTCGTTCCGCACTCCAACTGGATGAATACACGCATTGACTCACAGCCACATTTTGATTCACAGCCTTCATATATTATTACGAAGAATTACGAAATATGAGTTACCAAATACCAAAGACACGTTTTATCTATCATTACAACCTTAAGCAAGCATAAGTACTTTTTCAGTGTGACCGCTACTTGCTTGCTTAACATTCCAGCACTTGCTTGAATGACGTCACAAGCAAGCACGCTAATCCTATGCTAATCTTTAAGCACAAGCGCTGGTGTGACCGCGACCAAAATTGTCAACCCTCTGGCTTTGGTATCCAGGGTTTAAACACATTCCCAAGTGTCTTTCAGCATGGAAACTACATTGTAAACCAATATATGAGCATGAGGTTTCCTTCTGGCATGTACAGTATGTTTTACCTACCCAGGATGAAAAACATCAACAGCAATGAATTGAAGTAGAGTATAACAACTTTCAGTTTTTATTACATTTGAACAAACAAAACACTACAATTTGTATACTTATTTATAGGAAATGTGTATGTTAAATATTTGTACATTTATTCACATTGTTAGCAGTTATGGGTTTTAAAGTAGACAGCTAATGTGTAACTTTGTGTCATGCTGCAATTGACTAACCAATTAGTTGGTGACTATAAAATAGTCAAAATATCATAGCCAAAACTATCTAATGCATTGAATTACTCTTAAGTTGTTTGATATTATGCTTTAGTAGTTATCAGCCATGTTGATATCTATGTATTTTGTTAACATTGCTTGCACTGCTTGCCCACTATTGGTTGTACATGAATAGGCTGGATCTGGGATGTTTTTATGCGCATTTTTTTTTCAGCCATATTCCACTCCATCTGGGTTTTTACAGTCTCTGGATCTATATTGTTGTCTAAAACTTCACAAAAATTGCGCAGAACAAAGCATGACAGTACAACAATAGGAAAGTTTTCTAATTTTAAATCCATCTTTCTGCTTAGAATTGACCAACCTGCTTTCAAATATCCAAATCCTCCAATTGAATAATTTGGAATCTTTTTGTAACCGGGGATTAAGTTTTTAAATGGTGCTGGTAGATTTCCTGACTTCAATTCATTGTTTACATAAGAATTAGCAAAAACCTTTGAATCATGTACACAGCCAGGCCACCTGCATTCAACACCTATGAGTTTACTTTCAGCATCACATACAGCTTGAACATTAATAGAAAAGTACTGCTTATAGTTAAAATAGTCCTGTGAATCAACATTAGGTCTTTTAATTGGAATATGAGTCCTATCTACACACCCGAATGCCTGGACCATGCTGAATTTGGCTTCAAACTGTGCTACCTTTCTCTTCATTTCTTCATGTGTTCTTGGAAGATGTATATACTCCGGACCAACATGTTTATTGATTGCATCGCATACTTGCACTACAATTTTGGAAACAGTTGACTGATGTAGTCCAAATGTGTTTGCAGTCTTCCAGTAAGATCCTTTATCCTTAGATAGTACAATGTAATAGCCACCTATATAAAAGTATTTTGAGGATGTGATTAGGTTAATTTTATTAACTGATAAGCACTAAGTTGACATTTAATCACCGTATGATGACGAAACATGAAACTTGGCTTTTCCTCCAGTGAAAGTGAACGATAATTTGGAGTGTCATTTGTGGAAATGTGAGGTCTTAACTTGTCGCAGAATTCTAAAAGCATTTTCTTCGACATACGAAAATTTTTATTCCAATCATGTTCGGGGATCACGTTTGTCCACCAAGCATCAGTTCTTCCACAGTGCACCCACACTGAGCATTTTTTCTAGTCAGCCTTCTCAGTTGAATATAATGTCTCCGTCATCCAATTATGCTCTTGCGTGAAGCGTAATAAGTTAACAATAGATCGTTGCTGTGCTTTTGGTACAGCGATAGAATACAAATCACTCCGTAAAACTGGAGTAAAATAGAGATAAAAAATTGCAATAACATTATAA
This sequence comes from Phenganax marumi, assembly GCA_025400095.1. Classification (NCBI taxonomy): domain Eukaryota; kingdom Metazoa; phylum Cnidaria; class Anthozoa; order Malacalcyonacea; family Clavulariidae; genus Phenganax; species Phenganax marumi. The sequence continues at coordinate 2,635 of JAODVM010294410.1, forward strand.
TCGCTCATAAATTGTCAGAAAACACTCAATCATAAGAGAACTGTTGATTACATGAGTATGTTTTGTTTACTATTTTGAGTGTTGCACCACAAGAACTTCAATTTGTGCGTTTTTTTCCGGGCCAATAGACAGACACTTGAGCATGATTTTTGCAACTTTCAATACCAGTGTCGCCCTGGTGAATGATTGTTTTCATGGTACTGCATAATAAAGACAGAACGATGATGTGTTGACCCTTAAGGAGTAAGCCGTTGTTGTAAACAATTTCATCACAGATGTTTTAGTATGGCATGAGTGCTTGAGGAATGTCGCGTTGTGGCCATCCATTTAGAGTGTACTCCTTAAGTTGTTGTAATGCAGTGTTAGCGGCTGTTTCTTTCTTAAGTTCAGTTAGGCGAATCGCTGATTGGAAGGATGTCGAAGGTGAATTCAACGCAATGAATTAAATCAGGTTTGTCCATTTCAGTTGGTTGGTTGTTGAGGTAAGCCCTGCTGAGTGCATCTGATACAACCATGGTTTTACCAGGAGAGTATTCAAGGTCGAAGTCGTAATGTTGAAGCTTCATGAAGAAGCGCTGTATTCGTGGAGGACATTGAGTGATGGATTTTCCAAAGATTGATTTGAGTGATTGATGGTCATTGAACACAGTGAAGTGATGGCCATAAAGGTACTCATGAAAGCATTCTGTTCCAAAGACAATCAAGAGTGCTACCTTTTTGATCTGTGCCTAGTTCCTTTCATATGGTAACAATGCTCAAGATGCATAAGCAATGGGAAACCACTGAAGAGAGTCATTGGAACCATGCTTTTGTTCAAGGAGGGCACCAAGACTATCGGCACTTGCATCAGGTTTCAGGTGAGTAGGCTGATTTGGAGCAAAAAACTTGAGGCATGGAGGGGGAGCGACCAAACGTTTGAGCACTCAAAATGAACATCTTTCTTGAGCATTTGGTGAAGCGGAGTAGTGTGCTGGGATAGGTTGTAAATAAATTTACCCAGATAATTGACCATACCCAAGAATCGATGGCGATCAGCTTTTGATTGTGGAATGGGCATGTTGATAATCGCTTCAACTTTGGAGGGATTGGGTTTAACACCATCAGCAGAAAGGGTATGTTCCAGAATTGTAAGCGATTCCACAGAGAAGAGACATTTGGCTTGGTTTAGCTTTGATCCACTGTCTCGGATGCATTTCAATGCATTGCGGAGGTGAAGGTCGTGTTCTTGCTTAGTTGTTCCCCACACAATGATGTCGTCTTGGGAGTTGGCAAATCCTGGTAGATCAGCTATGATAGAGGCAATTGCCACTTGAAAGATTTCACTGGCAGAGTGGATCCTAAATGAGAGTCGTTTGAATCAGTAACGTCCAAATGGGGTTCCAAAGGTTAGCAAGTCTGCGCTTTTGTCATCGACTTTGATTTGCCAGTATCTGGAGGCAGCATCAAGCTTGGAGAAATAGTGAGCACCTGATATTTGGGAGATTATCTCTTCAGTTGTGGGTAGATGGTGGTGGTGCCTCTTTATGGCTTTATTAAGGGGTCGGGGATCTAAGCATATCTGCAGCTTTCCACTGGGTTTGGCAATGATGACTAGAGCATTTACCTATTCTGTTGGTTTCTCTACTGGTTCAATGACATTAAGCTCAACCATACGCTGCAGTTCTTCTTTGAGCATTGGCTTAAGGGAAAAGGGTATTTGTCTGACAGGAACAATTACAGGTTTCACATCATCTCTCAGTTCAATGTGATGAGTTTTCTTCAGACATCCAATTTCTCCAAAGCAGTCGGAGAATTCCTCCTCAACACGAGTGTGAAATTGGACTTCTTTTGAAATTTGATACACTTTCTTGATCAAGTTCAACTTGTCACAGGTATTTAATCCTAGTATGGGCACAGAGTCTGAGTCCACAACCACAAAGAGAATTGGAATGACTTGTCTGTTTGACTTTATCAAAGCACTTACCAGCAACAGGGATAGTGGTGCCATTGTATGCTGAGAGCTGGACTTTTGCTGGTTTGAGCTTAGGTCTAGTTGATAAGATAGAAAGTACGTGCTTTGGAATGACATTGCACTGCACTCCAGTGTCTATCTTGAAGTTTACATCAGTTCCATTCATGTCCAGTGTGACAGACCAGTCTGATTTAGTATTGTTGACTGTGAAGACCTTGTTGGCAACATTGGTTGGCATTGATGCATGAGGTGGAGAGTTTTTCCCATCACCATCAGTTGGGAGATTTTTACTCGTATCATGACTTTAACCATATCAATGAAAAATTCGTCATCTAAGGATGTATCCTGCTCAGTAACATGTTTGACTGACATTTGTTAGAAGCAAACAGCAATATGATTCTTACCATTGCATGTTATGCACCATTTCCCAGGCTTGACAGTTGCCCTGTTGATGGGAGCCATTACAAAATTTACATTTCTTGATGGTATCACTGGTAGATGAGGGGCCCTTGCTAAACTCTTTGGGTATACTTTCTTTGGACTGATGGACTTGGTGGATGTCTGACAACTGTTGGTGCTTTTCGAGTTCTTTTGCATGATGCTTTGTTTCCTCTGCAGCAATACCAGCTTCGATGGCCTTTGCAAGTGTTAAGTTTGTGTCATGTAGGAGTATTTCACGAAGAAATTGATCAGCCACTCAACAAACAATCATGTCTTTGATCAATGAATCAGTTAGATCCCCAAATTCACATTCAGCGGCTCGTTTCTTCAGTTCTATGACAAAGTTGTTGAAGAGCTGACCTTTGTGTTGGCTATATATAAAGAATTGATGGCAAAGTATGGTGATATTCTTTCTAGGATTACAATATGCACTGAATTTCTCTAACACAATCTTGAGTTTCAGCTTGTCAGTGTCTTGGGAGAAGGTAAATGTCTCGTAAATTTTGTGCTCTTTCAGTCCAATCCAGGATAAGAGAATGGAGGTTTTCACTTTATCGCTCTTTGATTCGGATTCAGTAGCAGTGAGGTAAAAATTGAAGTGTTTTTCCCAGATTTTCCACCCATGTGAAACGGTTCCCTCAAAGGAAAATGGCAACGGTGGTTGAAGCTTATCCATGAATAACAATTAGTCAGGCAGATTTCGAGCCAATCTTGAGGTGAAGCGAGGTGTAGACATAGTAAGGAACAAACAGTCGATGGGAAATATAAAAAATGCGCCTATCAATTAGTTTGAGTCGTGAAAAAATCCCACTTTTGACGCCATGTTCTACTTGCATATATAAAAGAAAGCAGAGTAATTTATTATGGCATGAACACATAATCTCACGTGGTTACAAGCCTTAAATAATACCTGTTTCCCTCTGCTCGATGGCCATGCAAATAGCAATTGCCACATATTATACTTTTGTAAGTTCCTTGAGGTGGCGGCTCAACTACAGGTCTCAAACGTTTATCAATTTAGGCCTGCAATGCCATAAATTTGCCTCGCACTTTCTGGTATTCAACATTCAGTGTTTTTTATTTTTGTTTTTTTCCAGTCACCTTTTCCAGTCGCTACTTCATTCTCAGATGCGCTGTCTAATTCGCTGTCAAAATTTAATTGTTAATGACTTATCACATCTGAAGGTTTTTCTTTTGAATATTTTACTGAGCTTGCATTTCGCATCGCTTTCATTGTTACGCTTGTTGATTCAGATTCATTCACCTTACCACACTGACTTTTCGCTGCGATAAACGGGGAGTCAATTTCTCTTATTTCCATTTCAAGTCACCTGAAAGTCTCTGCATCACAGTCATAAGCATTACAAAATGCCTGTTGAAGAACTTGTCGGTAAGTGCGAGATTTTGAAAAGCTGCTTGAGGTAATAGACGACAGAGACAACTTGGCAGAGCAGAAGAAATAGCATGTAAGCGTAAACGAGAAGGATTTTCTCGTAATAAAAAAGATGAAACATTGCTTTTTTTCTCATATTCTTGATGTGATGAAGCAATTACGCGATAAGTACTACAGCACTGCAGGAATTATTAGCTCCAGGTATCTGCACAACTTTGTTTTACTTGTGTTGCACATGCGCACGCTGGCGGGCCGAGTTGAGGACACTTCGCATAGTCAATGAGGCTGATGCCGAACGACAATTTGTAGCCACTAACAATGCCGAAGAGTTCAATGCCATAAAATTTACGACTGACGGAGGGTTCTCCTTGATAGAAACAGATTTTAAGACAGTGAAGTCTATGGGTCCCTGCAAAATGGATTTGACTGATGATGAGTGGTTAGTATATTTTCTAAAAATTTACGTTAGCAAACATGGTTCCACTTTGCTTTTGGGTAAAATTCACAACTATTTCTTTCCTGAACCATAACAGTTAGGCTTTTTTAAGTAGTGCAACAATTTCAATGTATATAAGTGATCTTTTTGACAGTGAAACTGGAATCCATGCATCTACGAACAAAGTGAACAAAATGCATCATGTAATCTGCACTCACTTCATGTCTCTGCAAAACCAAAAGCTGATAGAAAGTCTTGCTTCTCTGTTAAAACACTCCATTCAGCATCAACAACATACGTACAATGACCAATCGCGTCATTGAAAAATTACTGATGGGTGGATCTTTTATGTGAAAGCAGTTGATTAACGGTGATTTATTTGAAGCTGAGAAAAATCAGATGCGTGCAGTCAAAGATTGCCGAAGTGCATTAGACAAAGCGAAATCTAGTGATGAAAAATTGCTTCTGCAGGCTGGCAAACATGTCATGCTTTTAGATCCGGCATCCACTGGGCGAGACAATGCTTTCATATTTGTTGCCAAAGTACTGTGGTACACTCCTGACAAAAGTAGGGTATTTCTACAGGAGGTGGAAAAATTGACCAACTCCTCTGATCCTTATCGGACAAAATGGAATTCTTCTTGTGGGAAATCGTCGAAACACTGTGCTACCCAATAGATATTGTATACGTCAGTAGTGAAAGGGCCTACCAATTGAGGACTACATTAAGCAGAGTGAATGACAGTGATGACCAACTTCACTATGAGCAAATTTTACTACATATTTTCCTGCACAGTCAGTCACAGAACATCTGGTGAAGACCAAACCTGATTGGTGTGACTAATTTTACCATTAAGTGCCTCTTTCATTTTATTAATGGCCACATTTATCAAGTTTACCCTATCAAGTTAGTGTTTTTGGTAAGTTCAGTTCTTACATGACCAAACGTTGCATGTGAGATGTTGATTGTGGAAGTTTCTACTTTTAGTTGCTACTCGTTCACTGTATTTGCATATTATTTATCAGTTTCTGATTCAATAGTGTGTGGCTTTGGCAACTGTGAATTTGTTGTCTATATTTAGTAGTAATTTAGCTACTTTTCCATGCTGTTTTAGCGAAACATGTGTTTGCCTAAAAAAGGCCAAGAGGCTGACTGTTCAAAGCTTGGTTAGAATGTAACCAAAATCCAAACTTGTTCAAGATAATAAATCTTTGAAAAGTTTTTTGCTCAAATTGCTTCTCTTAATGAGTAGTTTAATCCTTCAAAGTTTCAAAAAATAAATAGTTCTTTAACACAGGGATATAAAACGGCAGGTTAAGTTTAAACCTAGGTCAACTGCTAACCCACCTTTGAACATTTGGCTGCCAGACTTCTTCTGTCCCACTCTAATAAGTTGCACTGATTCCTTCTGTGTTTACTACACGTTTCCGTTTTCATGAGTGAACAAAAACTTGCACCAATATAGAGAACAAAACTTCTCCAGAGCTGCTTAGAAATCCATCCAGTAACGAGTGAATGGCACGCTATAGTTTTAGTACAGTAATTAGTTGGTTGCTGGTTTGGACATGAGCATCATTGGCATGCGCATGTACATTTTTGAGTTGTTTTGTACAAAACCTACTCTATATCAGTTCTTTTGAATTTTAGTTAGAGTTATAGTGATCCGGCTAGCAAGGAAAAAGCATGTTCACTGTTTCTATACAATAGTAATGCAGTAACCAAGCACGGAGACTATTGCTTGTTATATAATAACATATATAATAATACATATATTAGTTAGTTTTTTGATATTTTAGTACTGTATATTTTGCTTTTTGTATTGATTTATTAAACAAACACTTTCATTAGCAGAAATATGGGAGAAGATTGCGACAAGCATGTGCACGTCTCATCACTATGGCAGCAAAATTTTACTATAAAATATACTGGAGTTTACAAAAATATCAAAATTTCACCTACTTTGGTTTAATAAGTCATGACTGCAGAGCTTGACTTAAGCAACTGCATGAATAAGTGATACTTGTAGACCAAAATAGCCAGCCCTTCTTCACGGCTAACAGGTTCTCAAAACCGATGCAATTTCACTACATATTGATGCATTATACAATAGAAGCCAATAGAATCAAGTCGAGTGTGCGACAAAGCTGCCTTGGATAGTCCAACATCTTTTTGAGCGAGGTAAAGTGCAAACCGTGAAAGAAAGTTTAAAAAACCCATGATATTAACATCAGAAACACCATTCACTAAACATGGAAATAGACCGGGGAAACCCCAGATTGTAAACAAAAACATGGCAACTGAATAGAGCAAAAATGTTCCACAATAGCTTGTCTTTTTTGCTCAAAGACAAGTATTCAGACGCCATATTAGCAAATATAACAACATGAAAAAAAGAGAATTTAAAACGATTTTAAAACCACTTTCCGCTGAAATAACCCTTGCTTATTTTAGCTAAGACCACACTTCAAACATCTGAAAATTCAAAGCGAGCTCTAGTCCAAATGTCAGAGGTCCTTGAAGAATACAAGAAAAGAAAACTACAATGGAAACTAATATTAAGTTCTGAGGCCCCTCTTAGTTATGTTAAGAGGCAAGCAGATTTATCAAACCACATTTTGCTTTGTGTAGAGATTCCATGGCCCTTATTAAATTTGTGGTTTAATATTCATAATAATCCATCTGGTGAAAGAGTAGATTACCTAGATTTACTGGATTCATCTGTGATGGACGCTTGTTTTGTTGTAATAAGGAGACGTGTTGTAATAGAGGAATTACTTCGCAAACAATCAGCAACGGTAAAACATACTTTTGTGCGTACAAAGAGAAGAAAACAAGCACTGTTAAATGACAAGGTTTACAAACTCACTATCAAGAGAGCGAAAATCGAGTCAATCAACTGTGTTAAAGCTGAAGCAAGAAGAAGCAGCGAGGAGCTGAAACACCACAAGATGAAGTGTAGTGATTTAGAAGCTGAGACAAACAGGTTATGGAAAGAAATAATTGAGGAGAAAACTAGGTTGGAATTGGAAATATCTGATCTGAAATTTGTTAAAAAGGAACTAGCAGATTATATTGAAACTCTTGAGGAGGGAGAATCTTTAAACTGTAAGGGGAGAAAGATCCAGGATGTAGGTAACAAGCAAAAGGGAAAGACACTCCAGCTTTTAAAAATAAAGCGCAATGTGCTTTATGGTTTTGCAAGAGCTTTGGTCTTGAAGTTAGCCAAATTAAACTGAAAAACAAGAATGGCTGTAATTATTCTTTGGACTATACTGTGAGTGATGATTCTTCCAATTTAACTGTAAATGAAAAAAGAGAAACTGAAACACATTCTCTTCCTTTTGGATAGGTTTTGTGTTGGAGATGCAGTCTACCATGAACTTTCCATTTTATCTGATGATCTACCTAGGTCATATTTGGTTAAACAGATGAGAGGAACTACGAACAAGACCTACCACATTGAAAGAACTCGGGGATACCCTGGTGCAATGGTTGATTGTACCTCACCTTGCAAGACCATGTCGGAGAGCTTTTAATCCAGCAACCAAGAGTGACGGTGCTGTTCAAGTGAAAGTGAGTGGTGATGGTGCCCACATGAACCGGTCGACCAACTTTATGATATTTTCGTTTGCTCCTACACAACAAGACAATGTTATGTCGTCCAAAAGTAACAAAGCAGTTGAAATTATTAATGGAACAAAGAATTATGAAACTGTGAAAACTGCTCTTCCAAACTTTTTTGAAGAGATCAACTCTCTAGTTGAAAAGGGTAGCTTGTTAGTCAATGATAAGGAAGTTAAGCTTGACTTTTTCTTGGTTGGCGTCTACAAGTTTTTGCTGATGATCATGGGTATACATGCAGCTTGTGCAGATTATGCATGTTTGTGGTGTGAAATATACAAGCATAACAGATGGGATACAAGCCAAGAAATGAATTTTTACAATTCAGAGCCTGTTGAGAGGACTTTGGACAAAATAAGAAAACAATGCAAATCTAAGAGCTCTGTTGGTTGTATTAATCCATCACTGATTAATATAGAATTGGATCATGTTTTTCCAGATGAACTACACCTTCTGTTGAGAGTTACTGACAGACTGTTTCAAAATGTCATTGATGAAGTTTTGGAAAGGGATGCTATCGCTGACTTTAATAAGCCAAAGGGAAAGCCCAAAAGAATTTTATTAACGAAATTTGTGCAATATGTAAACGAGCTTGGTGTGACATTTTCTGTGTGGAACCATAAGAATGCTGATGGTTCAAGAAGCAAAGCCTTAGACTATACAAGCCTTGTAGGTGCACAGAAAAAGCTTCTTTTAGAAAAGTTGCATTTCAACTTGCACAACTACCTAAACTCAGAGACTGCTTCAACAGTGATAAAGTTATGGACAGATTTCAAGGAGTCTTATGAATTAATTTATGACCCTAGTTTAACAAGTGATTTATCAAATACTGCATTTGAAAAGTGAAACAGTGGGTGGAGTTATTCTGTTCACTTAAAGATGTTCGAACAGTAGGTCCAAACAACAGTAGGTCCAAACAGCATTAACTGAAATTGTGACAGCAAATCCTTGTTGTTATGTTAAGTAGAAGTATACTAAGAGCATAGTGATGTAATTTTAACAAAAATCTTGGTAAGTTTATCTGTGTAAGATTGAGGCGTTACCACAATCTTTCCTTGTTCCTTTTTAAAATTTCTAGGCATCCAACCAAGAAATATTCTCATCTTTACTGGAAATCTCACCTATCTCCATGTACATCATATAAAAAATTCCAGTTAGCTGGAAGCTTACACATTGAAAAATCCTGCTCTTCTAAAAAGGTCCATCCATGTTGCTTGGCTGACATTCCTTTCCCATCAAAAAGGAAGTGATAGACATTGTGTCAAAACTCTAATGTTAGTTTCTGCTCTGGCCATTTGTCTTTCAATGCAAACATCGCTTCCGTGCTGAGCCTGTCCACACATTCTTCAACAGCATTAGATGGGGGGCAAGGCGTACTAAAATATCTACATTAATCAGAAATAAGCACCCGATACGCACGTTTCACATTGGCTGATAGCCATCAAAAGTGTAGCCGATCGCTCGGCTGCCAGCCGGCCTGTACTGTAGTATACGCTATCAGCTCAAAAAGTGCGCGTA
>JAODVM010294521.1:0-11994 GCA_025400095.1 Phenganax marumi
AAGAAATTTGACAGCAAATACAGTAAAAAATGTGTTTATTTTTCCTTTTATCGGCTATATTAGAACGTTATTTTTTTTGGAGAAGATAGCAAAATTATAAAGGTTTAGTATTTTGTTGTTTTTGCTTAGTCTTCGTTGGTGTATGCAGATTATTTTTTTACGTATTTACATCCCTCCTTCGTAAACGATGCTAAAGTTGCCAACCTTATGTAATTTATATAGATGAAGTCATTGCTCAAAGGCGCGCGTGCGCTGGAAGGGAAATGGGGCGAGTTATACTCAATTTTTGGGCTGCCTATGATTTAAAGTTGTAAAAAAAACCGTTTTGATAATCTTTCAATACTTTGTTGTGTGCAGTGAACTGCACAGAGTGGAGTGGTTTTCGATAATCTACAATTAGACTGAAATAAAAACTGATGTGATAAATAATTTAACCGTTAAATAGTAGAGTGTATAGTATGTGTTTGAATATAATTTTAGCTATGCATGCCGAGAAACACGGGAAGGTTTGTTTGTCTGTTGTTTTGCAAATAAACCGTTTGGTCTCAAAATGTAAAGGTTTTACCCTCTGAATGTTCATAAATGTGCAGTGGTACATTAGCGGGATGGCAGACCCTGTCAAATGTAGTGTATCAAATACTATTTGTACTAAATTTAAACAACGTATTCAGTTTAAAGAAACAAGCGATATGGTGCAGATACTGTACTGAAAAAAAATTTAACTGTACTTCCAATGAGAAAACGTATTAGTCCTTGTTAAACAGTGCCAACATCCGCCATGTTTTTTTTTGCCCGAGCAGTACCTCCACTCCTCCTCCAGTTAGTCTATTCAGCTCAGTGCACCACGCATGCCATGAGTCTATTCACATTTATATACAAATTCACTGATAATTCAATTAAACAATTCCCCAAACAGTTAAGCTTTGCTTAAAATGTGTAAAATTTAGCTTACGTTGGGTACCTATAGTGAGAAAATGTTCATGTTAAAGTAAGAAGTAAGAATTCGAGTGAGACCAACTGCGGCTGTTGAGAAAGTTTTTTAATTAAAAATTCCAGTTTTAATAAAAAAGTTTTCTTAGCAGCCGCAGTTGGTCTCACTCGAATTCTTACTTCTTACTTTATTTACCATGCTGCTGAAGGACAACTTTCTGCAATGTTCATGTTATTCAAGTTATTTTCCATTTTAAGAAAAATGTGGAAAAAAGTTTTGAAAAGTGATTTTTGCGCAAAAATTACTAATTTTTTTGGAAAACAGTTTAAAAATACACAAACCGCTTAGAAATGACGCGTAAAAGGACTGAAACTATCGTGCAAACCGTGCGCTGTTGAAGAATTAACCGGGGACTGAGAATCCGGCTTCACTTTTTTGCGGGTGTTTGCTTCCCACCGGTCTGGAAAATTGAGCTCACTATAATTTCCACAGGAGGTACAGCCAACTATAGTTTAGTTTTACTTACGTGTAACGAAAATAGTGGAGCATACTGAGAAAGATGTGAAAGTACTTCTTCTGTTTTATAACTGTTATCTCAAAACATCGATTAAATTTCTTCAATAAATTCTAGTACTCAATTTTCCTCGTCTGCTCTGTGGTTTATTACGTAGGGGCTAATCACGCGAATCCTTTCTACCGTTAGTCACATCCGGTTCACACGGACAGTAACCAGACCGCATTAAGACACAACCGTCGGGACAGTTCAGACCGTTGACTTCTTCGGAGAATGGTTGCATGTCTTTTCTAGCGAACTTAACCACTTTTTTGGCACAACAGTTGTCGTATAAGAGGCTGTATAGTATAAATGAACAACTAAACTACGTCAACTGCAAAGTACTTTTCAAACTTATGAACTGTATGCAGTTTATCTAACAGTTTGAGAAGTTATTGTGCATGACATGGCGTGTTGTTTTTTTTTATTTAGTTGTAATAGCGTCCAAGAGAAATACAAGAATTCGAGTTACACGTTTTTTCCGGGTTTTTGGACGTGGCTATCTCCTCGGAATGACGAAGGAGAAATGACATTTTCAGCATCTCCCTATGGAGCAAGTTGTTTTGCAATCTCAGTTGAACCACACGGATCATGGTCTGGTGAAGGTATAGCTATATAGATTAATTAAAGAATTACTTGCATTAGCGATTAAGAGTTTCTTTCCTACTGTATGACGAAAGTGCATCTCGATAGCCGCAGTATCCATAGACATACGCATGTTTTACTTGATACATTACACGTTAAAACTGACATGCCATCTAATAAATAAAGGAAAAGCTTATAATATAATTTATATTGCGTTGTTTTTCTAGTTTCAAGGTATAAAAAATCCCCCAGAAACGTCAGTATGCCACTCAAAACTTATTGCGCTGCTGGGTCAGCGTTAACCCTGACTTAGAATTTATCCATTAGTTTCAAAACTTTGCAATTTAGACACCTTTTTACACAGATGAGTTTTCTGGAAACTGTTATCAAGTTAGTAAACAAGCTGTTAAAAAATTTGACTCAGACCTTACGTTAACGCAGGATTAAGCTAAAGAGCTATTGATCAACTCGCCCCAGTTCTCAGGCCGTCAGCAAGACGGGAAACGTCATGAAACAGCAAAGTCAGCAAAGTCGAGTTCTTTTTTACTTCCGGTCGACGTTGACGTTGCAGTTCTCGGGCAATCTTAAAGTGTCTACTCGTGTCTCAAGTGCCATCTTACACATTATTGATCGGTTTCACACTTGAAAGAAGGTTGACCGGGGCGATCCTTTCAATTGTAAGCACGAGGCCCCCTATCGGCAAAAAGGGAAATTTTGCCATCGTTTGCCGACTTAAGTTTTTATCTTTTATTAGTTATTTTTCATCGGCTGAAGCTTTTATACCCCGTAACATTGGTGGCTGGCGTTATTTTGTTCCTCAAAGCCGACGATATTGCCAGGTACAACAAACAAATCCAGGGATTATACTATTTAAAATGCACCTGAGCAAACCAAGGGTAGTATATGATAGAGAAAAGACTGCATGAACACCCCTATTTAAAATGCTCTTTAACTATGTAGCCCTTAACACACTACCACTAAATCTTTAAAAAAGTTGCACTCATAAAATTTTATAATCGGGGCGTCCTGCTAGGCCGAGGTACGTCCCGGAACAAGTTGCTCCACCCCCTCTCAATGGCAATGGAAACAGATTCCACGTGGGCAAGCGATAAATGGATTTATTGAGAATATAACAACCATATTCTTGAAATGAAAAAAAGACGGATCAGCAACGTTTAAGGGCATGATTTAGCCTAATGCCTGTCGAACATAATTTCTGCATTTTAATTCAACACGAATACATTTTGTTAGTCAGTGCTTGCAGTGTTTAATTGGTTTTCGGACGGTTGTCCGAATTCTGGGAAATTTTGTACGAACTCGTGTGAAATTTGATAATAATTTCGACGGGGAGCTTGTCGTTCAGCGTTTAAATCTATTAAAAAGATATGAATTGCACAAGAAAGGAATTGCTGTCAAAGTAGGCCATTTCTGAACTCACGAGTACTCGGTACGTTATCCCGAATATTTGTAGATTGCATAGGTGTTTAATAAAACATGTACGCGTGCTATTAATGGTAAATCTTTCGGTCTTAGACATTAGGTAGCCGTGGTGACAGCACTGTTTGCTCAGCAACATAATCAACTAAACTTATACTACAGGAGTATTGTGTTCTACTACACGGCTGGAATATCGATTGGCATGATCCTGGCTGTTTTTTTACTTTTATTCGTTATATCCAAGTTTATACCAGGGGTAGGTGAGCGTTATATTTATGTATGCGTTTAACCTGTTTTATACATGAAAGCAAGTTTATTCACGCTGTCGACATTATAAACTTAAGTTAACGACACAATCTTTCGGATAAAAAATATAGAGTGGTGTAAAGTCTTCCCATCTTATACACTGTGGCCTTTTAAAATATAATTGGAGCAATTTTTCTTCACAACCCTTTTTCCTACACAAACCATGTGTATATGTTGTCATATTTGTAGTTCTATTTGCTCTGGCAGCTTAATTGTTCTAATCAGCATATATATGCTGCTATGAACGTAATTTAAGTACGTTTGACTCGTTTCTATCATTTGCATTAAAGTGGAGTAGAGTGAAATGAAATAAAATTGTTGTAGCTATAATTAAGTCACATGAAAGTGATGGTTAACTTAAAACTTTCAAACTTACATGAACACTTCTGTTAAACTTGAAAATTTTTGTCATGAAACACATGCATTGTTTGTTTCCTTCTCCTCAGTTTTGTATATATATATAGTTCGGGCCCAAATAAAGTGCACACAAGTCATATATGGACGTCCTTTACTGCGCTCAAATGATGCTTTTTAAAAAAATCTTGCTAGGGTGTTTTGCTGTGACGTACTGGATATTGGAGTTCTAATTTTTCTTCGATCCTGTCCGAAAGTTTTATCATTTGGTTTAGTGATACCATTTTTCTTTTCAAGAGAGGAGTCGGCTATGCGTTCATGTTTTGTGGTTCCAGCGTCATTCTGTACTTTTTCCAAAGTGTGAAAAATCATATCATCAATAGAGATTTCGCCGATATCAAGATATTTTACGCTTATTTTATATTGGCAGGTGAGCTGCATTTGCTAATTTTCATAGGGATTTTAAACTAAATTGACGTGCTTTTTCAAATATTTAATCTCAAACCGCAATAAATGACATGATCAGCACTTTGCCGTCACGTTTGTTGTATTTCTTTGGTGTTTTCAACCTCACATACAGGTGGAAAGTGATTAATCTCAAGGTTTGAAGGAATAAAAATCGTTTGCAAACCTCATACAGCTGGTACGGTATTTTAGCTGTTGTTCGGTAAATTTTCTGTTTGATAAATGTGATGATAAGCAATAATCTTTCAAAATTCTATCACTTTAATTTGTATGGCACACACTTCGACCAAAAACAAACATTGTCATCATTTTCATTTTACATGCACTTGAATGTTTTTCATTTGTATATACTCACTTTTTCCCATTAAGTTATAGTTTAAGCACAACCATAATAGTGCAACCTCATTACTGTGTAAATATAGTTTTGTTTTTATTAATTTTTATATACTTTCGTTGCTTAGAATTGACTCTGTAGTATAAACTTCTAAAATTCTTACAAAATTACAATATGGTAATGCACGTCAATGGAAATGGAAAGTTAAATTTCCTACCAAGTTAGCCTACATCACAAGCTTCATGTAAAGCGTACATTTGTGCAGTGAAACGGCCTAACTGCAATTGGCTATGACCTAAGGATGGTCTTCATCAGTCGCCGATTGTTGACGATGCTCTTGTGGCTTTTATTGTTTATCATCAAAAGAGAAAATTTTCTGAGGATGACATTAGGGACCACGGCAGGCAAGGATGACAGCTACCTACACAATGAAATCGAGCTTGCAGTACAAAAGAAATGAACAATTGGTGATTTCATGCAAGTTTAAACGTTGTTAATGCTATATTTACGACATGAAATTACAGATTCATAGCTACGCCTTGTTCACAACGGTGGCGATAAACCGAGACCGCTAGTTTTCCAAGCAGAGTTAATACGCGTTTGTAAACAATTTCCAATCGACTTGAGTGTCTGAATGTCATTCGCTACTACAAAATAACTGTTTTATACCCGTGGATCAAGCACGTCTGTCAACGGTCAATCTAAGTTGCAATACATCAACTAATTTATAAAATATCATGTACATAACGTGTGTTCTGATTGGTCGAAATTCGTGTTTGACCCATCCAAACATGGAAAGTTGAAGCGCCTAGGTGGGAATTTGAAACATGTTGTTATTTTATAAAACAATTACTGTATGCTTTCCAAGTGCTTCGATGACCTGATCCAAACACTCGGGAATGTTGCTCGAGTTAAGAAAAGCGCGCAAAATCACTCACCTTCGGTTCGTGTTTCGCGTGCTTCGTAGCATTCCCGCGTGTTTGGGTCAGGCCATCCAATCGTGGAAACCATAAAGTAATTGTTTGTTGAAACTGTTGCATAAATTAGGTTTCACTGTTGTTTTCTTTTGAGACACTCTCTGACAAAATAGTTGGGAGATAAGTCACCCTCTTCCATAATTTTTGCATGACCTAAGCTGTTAATATGACTTTTATGATGCTATATTGTTAATTTTATAGGTATTATCAGTTTCCTTTATTGCTACTACCGTGGACCGATTAAAAGTGATCGTGGCTTAGATATCATGAGATGGACACTTCAGTCTTTAGCCTTGTGTGCAGTCTATTACAGTATACGATGTGAAAAGACTTCCTTGGTCTTTGTGCTGATACTGATTTCCAGCAAATATGTGTCACTGCAAGGAGCTCAACATTATATTTTAACAAGAAGATGGTAGGTTTAAAAAGCTAGCCCATGTAACAACCATGTGCGTGTGTTGGCTATATTGTGTAAAGTAAAAAAGGCGGTTCTGACGAAATGAAATGTCCTGAGAATGCAAAAATATGTCCATTTCCTACTTGAGCGTAGTTTTACATCAGGCAGTTTTCCTGCGCAAATGCAAAACTACTTCAATCAAGCGTACTTGCTGCGCAAGCGACAATCTTTTTCAAAATTGTTGGGACAGTCGGCGAAAATCGAATGAAAATTGTAAAAAATACTTCCCCAAGCCCCCCTTTTCTATGTTGGAAGAAAAAATATGCATCTCCATTATTCGTGGGCCTCTCCTCATCAAATATATACCCAATATTGAATAGGGAGGAAAGGGGGGGGGGGGGATAACGAAAGTAAACAATTTTTTCCTTTAAGCAGCGTAGTTTAACTGATATCTCGTGGGTGTCCCAACCATTTTTGATAAAGATTGTAGGTATTAAGTAAAATTTTGTTGTTAAAGATCTAAACTGGCTGCCGTTTTGTATGAACCTAAGTGTTCAACGTGGCGACCATTTATTCTTGTATGCAGTTGTACGCATACATGTGTCAACGGGGATACATTAAATTTCGACGTTTTTACGGAAGTCTTTTTTATTTTGTCCATCTATATGCGATGCTGAGACCATGTGCTGTATAATCACTTTTTCTTTTGCAAGACGTTTCAATTTCTTTTCCAGGATTCCCTATCGTCTTCAAGCATATATTCGCGGACCTCGTTTTATTACAATGGAGGAATATGAACGAGAAGGAAAATTGGAAACAGCTCGAGCTCTCAAGGAGTTGCGAGAATATTGTGAAAGTCCTGAGTGCAATGCTTGGAAGACAATGTCCAGATTGAAATCTCCTAAGAGGTATGTCTTTTTTTCTTTAATCTCTTTCATTCTTTATAGTTTCGGCCATTTTTTTGTCGAACAGGATGTACTGTATTGTGCAGTATGCTTTGAGCACAGTATAGTAAAATCCATGAGTGTAATGCTCGTTCGGCTGTTTCATTAAAATCGTTTAACAGGTTTCCAAGATGTATATATTTTTGTATTCCTTCATTCCGTACATTACTTTTTCCATGAACCGATCCGACTACTTAAAAAAGGTCTTTTCGGGAGTTTTATGCTTTCGGAATAGTTGCATGATATAGTTCAGGGGCCGGTTGTTCGAAGCGCGTTAGCTTAGACGGTGGATAAGTTCAAAACAAAAATCGTGTTTGTGTATATTCCTTGGAAACTGAAAGTTTTGTTACAGAATACAATAATTATCCATTTACCTATATAGTTTAATTACACAAGATTTGACTTCAAAGTTTTAGAAAATGTGTGGGAGTGTTTTTGAATTCTGACTTATCCACCGTTTAAGCTAAACGGCGTACGAACAACCGGCCCCAGTTGGCCAAGAATATCGTGCTTTCTTGCCATCCTATCTATTCATTTTTAGTATCAATGTTTAACGATTTCTACCCATCGGTGCGTGAGAGCTTGCTGAACCTGTTTAAAAACTGCATATTGTAATTTGTGAACGTTTAGAATGCACTTACAAGCTTAGTTTTTGTCCCATCAATCTATTTTTAAAAAATCCTTTTAACAGACATTGTGCGTCCTATTAGAAACCTTAAACCTGCCCATAAAGAACTTTAAGACTTGGTATTATTGGTTCGCGATTGCTGTGCCATTAACCAACTATAATATAAAAATGGTAAGGTCTGTCGATTTTACCGGCATCCGTTGCGGTTGTAATTCGTTTGAAACAACAGCTGACGACATGTGCCTAAGCGTTATTATAGTATTGTTGGTTTTTAATTTTCTGCTTGATAATGTTGCTGTCTTCAAAGCGATGTCTTCCGCTGTTTTCATGCGTGACGTATAAAGTTATTTGCGCAAAGAATCATAGTAGAATCGATGTACCATCACTTTCTTAATTTTTAATATTTTAGACGATTATCTATACATCCTTGTTGTAGATAGATGTATAATTTTATATGTAGTTAGATCGTTGTAAATCTCCATGTAGTTCAGCCTCAAAGCTGCAAGATTGGGTTATTTTATTAAACTATTAAACTATGATGCCCATTTATAGAGAAACCCTGCTACATGTCTGCAGTACACCCTCTGTTGACATTGATTCTAGGTTCGCGTCATTTATTTCTGACGGAATGGATATCACTTTAGAAGAGCGCCAAAGTTATGACGAAACTTCCTTCGATTGTGCAGCTTTTCTTACAAGCGATGAAGACAGTGAAGGTGAATTAGCTTTAGGAGAACTTTAGGAGTAATATATTGTGCTTTTGGATTGTGGAACATTCAAGAAGGTGTGGTGGGCATGACCCTTGATCCTTTTCAATGGGTAAGTCGTTCACGAAGCAAATTTCTTTCGCGTTGCGGCACTTCTTATAGTTAAAGCTAGGTAGACTCTATATTGAGCGAAACTCGACGTACAACCACTCTAGCTGTTATTACGAAAAACCAAATGTACAAAGAGAAACCCCGTTCAGAGAACCACGAACTTCGCACCAACATGCAGTGGCATCGTGCTGAAGAGATTTCACTGTACTGTAAAGCCGCAATATTGCTCCGACGTCACCCGCGATATTGATGCTTAATTCACGCCAAATATTTTTCCGAAACCTACAAGTTTTGTTCATTAAGACAAGTAACTGTCGCAGGAATTTCGCATGCTGCCTTTTTTAGCAAGTATTAGAAATTGACGCGTTTAACGTTTGATCGAAGCAAGTTCGCAAACTGATCTCGGCTTATTTAATCGATGAAATATATGAAATACCAAGCTACTTCGTACGATATGTAACGAATGGTGCACGAAAAGTTCTCATGTTGTCTAGTGGTTAGGTTCTGGCGTTCTCATACCGGCCTTAAATTTCAGCTAGATGATCGTCCATCAAGATGTC
Source organism: Phenganax marumi (assembly GCA_025400095.1). NCBI lineage: Eukaryota > Metazoa > Cnidaria > Anthozoa > Malacalcyonacea > Clavulariidae > Phenganax > Phenganax marumi. Next base: position 9,290 of record JAODVM010294521.1, read on the forward strand.
CGATGTGTTAATTCCGAAATGTGTCGGACATTTCAAAAATTTTGTCCGATGGTCGTATGTTTAGTTTGGCGCGAAAGTCAGTTCTTCAATTAATCATTCTCGTGCAGTTAATATAATTATGCTAGCCCTAAAACAAGCGCAATATTGCCATTTGCATGTTCACTTAATCGGGAAAATGTTGAGAGTGGGAACGAACTCTTCTTTATTGAGTGCTCCGAGTCTTTTTTAAAGTTATGAAATTAATTTTCTGTATTCCTATATAAAGAATTGCACAAATTTATATTTGACCGTTACTCTACCACGAAAAGATGTAGGGTTGACCCACAGTTTTCTTTATTGCTGCTTGGACGCATGCACCACTTTAACAACTTAACGTTTTAAAATATGTACAAAAAGAGAAAAGAACAACATCTGTTACGTAAGATCTATGAAATGATAGGCAAAGTACATTTTTGTAAATTTGTAGTAAAAAGTTTCTGCTTTTAATACTACGGTATTATCGGTATACTAAAATTATGAACAATTTTCTTTCCAAGTGTACGTAATTATGCTTATACAAACGATTAAAGTCCGCGGATAATTTTATACTATTTTGTATTGACAACTTCGTTTGTCTACAGTTTTTGTGGGTAGCCGCTGCGCATGCGCGGCTAACCACAATGTCATAACCTTAAATTTGTCCGGTTTCTTGTCACGGAAGTGCAATGACGTTCATACAATGAATATGAAACTTACTTCCGCCACGGCTTCCGCCTCGCTTTTCTCGCTTCAGTGTGGTGTTTACCATTAATATCTACGGTTTAGTACAAACTGACAAAAATATACGATTTCCACGAATGTTCCAACAAAGGTAAGTGCTAATTTATCTTTATACTATTGTTTTTGCTTTTGGGGCCATTTTAGCCATATTTTGGCCGCTTATTGTCGTTTGTGCTCGAACATATTTTCGATAAATTTACATTCTATTAAAGAGCTTGCCTTTGAATTTGTTTGCCTTCATTATCGCTTAATTCTTTCTATATGCCGGCAGCAGTCACGAAAGTTACCCATCTATATATGCAATTATGTCAGCGTTTCTTGCTGCTTTAGAACACTTGAATAACACAAAATAAACTGAGGGGCTCATGCGAAGAACTCTACAATGAAGTTTATATTGATATCGTCAGCCTCCTAGGCCTTACCGTTATTAATATATGGCTTTCAAATGCAGAAATGTGAACTGTTTATTGGGGCCAGAAATGCCAGATAAACACTGAAGTTCTCGTTACTTAAACTAAGCAGCATTGGTAGTACAGGTATTAGCAATGAGCCTTGCTAGGAAACTGTGCACTCTTAGAGGATGCATGATCTTCTACTGTTATCTCTCCCTACACAATGGCGATACTTGGGCGATACAGATAATGTCAAATATAGCTTACGAACAGAGGCTGTGCACTCTAACTGGATATGTGATCTCAGACTATTATCTTCGACTACAACAGTGATACAGATGTTGTCGATGAACCTTGCAGACAAGCGATGTGCTCTACCTGGGTCTATGATCTTGGTCTATTTCCTCCGACTAAATGACAGTGAAAACATATTGTCAATGAATCTAGTTGTGGGGATTCATACCTGATCCATGGGCTTGTTTAAAGAGTTTACTACATTGTGCCTGCTGATGCTTCTTAAGGAATCAAAGTATTTAATACTGAAGAAATGACGAATGAGCTATGGAAACACTCCTAGCTTTGCATTGATGATTTGTGGTATCATTCAAATCCAAGCAGTTAGCTAAATCGTATTTGATTAACATTGTATTACAATATTACAAATGTAGTTGCACAACATCAAGTGTGACAAAAAGCATGCTAATATTTAAGAAAACTACTAGCTGATTGACCAAGTGGGTCTCTGTGGGACATCATAACCACATCATAATATAAACAACTGGAAGGCTTTTGAAAGCTTTCTCTGCTATATCCTCTCAAACCAAAGTTTGTGTTATATATACATATAAGAGCTTGATGCGCGCTCCATCGTGTAACCTTATGCGTCTTTGTAATGTTTCTGTTTACTTGTTTGCTATTCTCCGTTGTAAAAAGTGCTTTATGTGTGAAATCTGTCATTTAGAATTGGTGTTAACTCCAAGAATGTACATAAGTTGTGTGTAAAAGGTACTTCATGTGAATTATTAAGTAAATTGTGTAATAAAATCTGCTTTGTGCAATTGTGTTTAAAGTATTATCAACTTGAAAGCAAGCGTGATATCAGTTTATGTCTGTCCATGCGGTAGGCTAATCAGTTATTGAACGGTTGCTTCGCAATGACTATTCTGAAGACGCGTGAACACCATCCACAATTTAAGACGAGAAGTGTTAGTGTCCATTTCGTTCAGTAGAAGCTATAACTGTAGGCTTGTAGGGAAGTGGTGACTGTGCGCACATTGAAGAATGACTGTTAACATAAGCACATAGGCTACCCACATGTGCGCTATGCGTGCCTATTTTTTATGTAATGATGTTACTTCTGATAGTTTCTATTTGTCTAGAAACACAATATTTTGAAATCTTCATTTATTGACTGAAAGCGTTTCGCGAGTGAATACTACTACTTGCAGGTTTGTTAAATAGAGAAGCAAGAGAGATTAAGTAAATGGAGTAAACACCTATAGCTCGTAAATAGAAAACAAAGCAGGACATCAGAATTTAGTACACAACTTTTAA
>JAODVM010294632.1:0-11992 GCA_025400095.1 Phenganax marumi
CTGCAATTTTGGTGGCTTCAGGTGCATTAATTAACACTTTCATTTACTGCAATAGACCTTGGCTGGATCAACGGTATTAGATATCAAGCTCAACGAGCATTCAATCATTTAATGATTTACTGCAATAGACCTTGGCTGGATCAGAATCAACGATATGATGGCGAGCTGCCAGCAATAACAGGATGTTTCTTTCGCCTGGTTAAGCAGTAAACTTCAAGTTGACTGTGTACAATACCAGGCGAAAGGCCATTTCACTTGGTGTGGGCATAAAAAAACGACTCTGTCAGGCATTGCGCTGAGGCGCTGTTCCGTTCTGCTGGCTGCTCCGAATCGATTATCAGGATCAAACCCAACCATGTCTGAGACGCGCATAAGAGGGCATGGTCCAATGACACCCTTGGTGGCTGCTGCACAAGAGCTCCAAGCATTCTGCTCATGGTCCAAGGCAGTGACAAAGAGACACTGATGAAGGACGCTTCTGCGATCGTTGGCATGACTTCCACTCTTGTCGAACGACAGCGCGACGTGTTGTGTCACGTCCATGCGTGACTTTTTCAGGGAGTCCTCAAGCACACGTTTATGCTTTATCCACGCCTCCGTTGTAGTTTGCTTCTGCATGACAGGTACTTGGCAGTGACCTACGTGCAAAGGTGCCATGGCCAGGATCTGTGCAAAACTGCTCAAGCAGTTCTGAACGTAGGAGGAGTTGCTTGGCCAAACGCATAGGTCTAGACTGCAAAGCACTAGCCTTGAATGACTCAACAAGAATTGATGAGGATTCTGACAAACAATGCGAAAATTGACAGTAGCCAGTCCAGGGTCTAAGACTGACAAGGAACACTCTGCCTGTCGATTCTTTGGCAGCCCACTTTGAAATGAAGCTGGCTGTCTCAGCAAAGGATTGGCCCGCTGACTCTGTGGCCTTTGGGAAAACAAATTTGCACTTCCAGTCCATAAAGTCTTTCGTGAAGTCCTGTCCCTTCCTCGATGCGTGACTTCAGCCCAGCTTTAAACCACCCCACAACAGTTCACCAACAAAACCTAATCAAACTTTAAAATGATCCTTCATTAAATAGGGCTCTTCTGTCGATCTGCTAGGTACTTCTTGTCCAGGGCTGCATCCTTCGCTATCTGAGCCTGGTTGGGCACACGGCATCGCAAGGTCGCCATGTCTTTGTTGAACTGATGCCGAATCTGCTCAACTGTTGCCGAGTTGATCTTGTCTTGGATCTCTCTCTCGGTTTGCTGAGCTTCGCGAAGTTTCCGCTGTTCTACTGCAGTGATCATGTTCCTGGAACAAGCGGGGCGGGAATGGCACCTTAAACTTTCTCAAACAAAACAATATGACATGAAAACAGCTCAACGTCAAACAATCTTCAAAGCCGCTCATGTCCTGACGAAGGGCACTTGATCCAAAGACACAGGCGGCACTGCTCCCTCAAGGAAAGTCAGAATGTCACCGTCCAAAATTCCAAGCTTGAACTGGTTCCAAAGGTTTGGCAAAGCCTCCTGGTAATCCTTCTGTGGAACGGACTCACGCAGCTGCTGGATAATGGCGAGGAAGCCGCCACTCGCAGCATGGATGCTCCATGCATCTCGGTACATCCAGCTTTTCTTTGTGCTCGCACGGTCCCAATCGCCCTCAAGCCGGTCTAGAAAGCACTCAACCTCAAACGGCAGGAAAATAGCAACCGATTTTCGCAACAGGGTGCACAAAAAGAAGCTTTTGCTTTCATGTCCTCTCGGATTATGATGGAATTATTGCACCCGAAACCCATTAATACAACGGAGGGCCTGAGGATTCAAAAACAATATATATATATAGCGAAGAAACCAGCGCATTGTCGCTGAGGTTTGTGAGCTCAGCTTGCCATGGGATCAAAGCGCCCGTCTTCCCAGAGCTCCATCCCTCATTGAACATTTCAGCCGCAATCACATCGTGAGAAAGCCATTGGCGCATACCTCGCTTCCTTACGCCAGCTCGTAGCTTCTCAACCATGGCTTTCCCAATCCTCGTTTGTAAATATGCGACTGCTTTCGCTTCCTTGTCCCCGATGTGGAAGGCTCGCGCAATCGATGTTGAACTGTGCCACTCCTGAGGGCACAGCTGATCAGTAGCGGATTGAAAGATTTAGCAGAGCATTAGACAGAGCAACCCTCAAGTCGAAAACTAAATCCGAAAAGCTTTTTGATTTGTTCACAGCGACTTCAAAATCTTGGCTTTCCCCGCTCTTCTGAAGCACCTCTAGCTGACGAATGAAGTTCATTGCGTTCGGTGGGCGTCGCGTCTGTGTGGATGACATTGTGATGCCTCGCAATATTCGAGAACACTATCGCTACCACTACACAACACAACCTGTCACATTGACATCTGAGCTAGCCTTAGCTGTATCCCTAGAGCAGCACCGCTCACTTCACCAAAAAATAACCTGCCTCGAGATGCCCACACTGCTTCTTTTGGAGTGCTATAGGCAGAAACGGCACCATGAACAACTCGCAACGAGGCCTGCCGACGGCAACATAGAATTGGAACCGTTCCAATCTGTCTGACGGCCCACTCGACAAAAGGAATTCAAATAAGTTGGCTTGAACGGCATTTGTAAGTTGTAAGTTGTAAGTATATAATTCAATCATTGCGATGGCGATACTTCAAACCACACAAACTTGCCACGAAGGAAACTGAAACTGTCACGAAACCCAAGCTAAACTGCTTGGAATGGATCACATGAACTAGATTCAATCCACGAACATTGCCTTGAAGGAATCTGTGAGTTCTGACAGCTCAATGCCCAAAGATTTGACACCCTCGCGTATGATTAGAGCAGCAAGTCCACGACGCCACCCTTTGATGAACCCAATGGAGAATGGGCTCAGGATACCTAGGACTCATAAACGAAACCTTTCGGTGTTTGAGAATGTTTGGAACATGCAACTTTGTTCATGATCCAGTCATATATTTGCGCATCTTGAGGGCTGAACCCTCCACTAGTGGAGGAAGCTCTTTGTAGGGGCCTTCGAGCCAAGCTTTAGAAGGAACCGTCACGTTCAGTTTCTCGGCGCCCGCATTGGCGTCGGTGCGAAACCTAGAAAAAGAGCTGGGGCGCCGTCAGTGTACATGAGATAATGACATGAACATGCAAGCTCTCAGCACACTGCATGTATGGCAAACACGGTCAACCTAAGTCAATCTAAGCAACCCCTGCGTCAGCACAAGTTCGATGAGTGTGCACATGTCGAAAGGGTCTGACATACCTGGCAATCCGCCCTGAGCATCGAATATTGATTACAATCAATAAACTTGCTAGTTTTCCTATTGATTTTGAAAAGTTTGATTCACATTGAAAAATCAATTTTTTGCATATTGATTGGATTGATCTCCTTCTATTGATTCTGCTATTGATTTCAAACATTGATTTTTAGTGGCTGTGTATATTGATTTTGATATTGATTTTGATATTGATTTGTATATTGATTTTGGTGTTGGTTTTTGTTTGTTTTGTTGTGGTGTATTTGTTGGCTGCTTTTGGCCCTCAGCTCTAGAAGGGTAGGAAAAGCAGAGCTGCCCTTGTTAAAGGGATGCCACAAGGCAGGGGAGGAGCAAGACATAAAGCCAAACCCTTTGTGGACACTGGGCTTTTGCTGAAGCTGCTTGGCAAACATGAGGAGCTCATAAAGGATTTCAAATCCTATGATGGTCTGTCAAGGAACAGTGCTGTTGACCCAAGGGGGTTGGTCAATGCACTTCATTTTGTGAATGATGTGCTGGAGCTCTCCCCTTCTTGTGAAGTGCATCCTCAGCCTCTGAGGAACTCCTTGCTGCAGCTGCTGTCCAACAAGCCCCACTTGAATTTGACAAAATTTAATGGATCAGTGTGGGTGAACATGAAAGCTGAAAGGGTGGGTGTTGTGTTGCACCATGTTCGAAGACTGGCCAGAACTGGGCCAAACTCCAGTTGCACCAGCTCCTTGACTGGTATGGAGTACCAGTGGTTGAAGGACACCTTGGCAAAGGTGGAGCTGAGAGATGAGAATGAAAGCCAGCCAACAAAGGCTGAGGAAGAAGAGGACACTAAAGTTGATCCACTGGAAAGCAAGCCTTGCAAAAGGTTGAGAGCAAAAGCAAGTGATGTTTCAGTTGATGATGCTGGATTCCCAAAGATGCTGGACAGCCCACCCAACAAGACTTCAGAGACAGGCCCACCTAGAATCTTCAACAAGAAAAAGATAAAGGTGCAGCCTGAGCCAGAGACCATGCTAGATTTGAGGGAATCAATGGGCTGGGTAATGAAAAAGCCCTGCACCAAGACAGGTGGATCCTTGAAAAAACCATGCACCAAGACAGGTGGACCCTTGAAGAAGGGAGATGAAGTGAGTGAAAGAAGGCCATGGCAAGTGCTTAGGAAGACTACAGCCACAAAACCTGAGAGGTGTTACCTGACTGGCACACAAGAGAAAGGTGGGAAGCTGAAGCTGATTGCAGAAGTCAAAAAATCATGGAGCAACAGGTACCCTTTGGTCATTGACAAGATCAAAGAGTCCTTGGAAAAGGATCACCTCACCAAAGAGGAAGCATTAGCCTTGAGGGAACAACTTTGCAGGAAATATCCTTGAAGCCAAACCTTGCATACCTTTGAGAAAGGGTAGCCAGGCATGATGCCAAATTTTTGCATACCTTTGGAAAAGGGTAGCCAGACTTGAAGCAAATGCTTTACATACCTTTGAGAAAGGGTAGCCAAACATGAAGCAAAAGGCCTGCCTACCTTTGAGAAAGGGTAGCTAGAGATGAAGCAAAAACCCTGCATTCCTTTGAGAAAGGGGATAGGGCTGCAACAGTCAGTTTTTGGTTTTTAGATGGCTGCCAAAGGCAGCTGGCTTGGATGTCATCCAAGTGAAGAAAAGAAGGGGTGTCCAGGTTGTGATGGCTTTCATGTTTGTTGAAATGTTTGTTGAAGGTGTGTAGGAGTGCTTAGGTCTGTAGAGCTGTAGAGTTGTTTTGTTTCATGTTTGTTGAAGGTGTGTAGGAGTGTTTAGGTCTGTAGAGCTGTAGAGCTGTTGCCAACCACCAAGGGTTTGTAGTTGTTTTGGGTTGTAGGGTTTGAGCACTGCAGCTGTTTTGGCTTGAGCTGAGCCTTGTACAAGGTTACAAACCTGTGCCCTGCTCAGGCAGGGCTGCCATGGAGGAATGGCCTGGTTGGGCCTGGAAGGAATGGAGGAAGCAGATCTGCCTTGAAAAAGGCAAGGATAAGGTGAACAAAGCTGGAAGGACAAGAGGACAAGGGACCACAAGCAAGGCAAGACAGGAAAGGAGGCATCCTAGAGCTGTTCTTGCAGTGCAGGCCCCACCACCACAACCACCACAGGACAGAGATGAAGAAGATGATGGAGAGTGGTGGGCAGCCAACTCTTGGAAAAGAGATGATTGGGGCTGGGATGAGTGGCAATGGGATGAGTGGGAAGACAACTCTTGGAAAAGAGACTCTTGGTTTGATGATGAGACTGATGAAGAGCCTGCTTCCTGGAAAGATGTGGTGTGCAGGGAGAGGAAGAGGAGCAGGTCACCTTCACACAGCTCAGACAGGAGCTCATCGAGCATGCACTCAACCAACAGGTCACCCTCTTGGAAAAGAGAGAGAAGGAGCAAAAGCTCCAGCACCTACAGCAGAAGGTCCAGCAGAAGCTTTTCCCCTGACTGGGATTGCTCCAGCACCTACAGCAGTGGAAGCAGGGGAAAGAATGGGCCAAGGTCAAGGTCAGCCACACCAACACCCAGTAGAGTGTGGCAGAAGAAGGAGTTGGAGAGGCAAGAGTGGCACTTGGCCAGCAATTTTGGAAAGGCTGAGAAGCTGGAGACTTTGTATGAGAAGCCAGCTGTGGGAACAACACCTGAAAAGGTGGCTGCAAAGGAAAACAAGCCTGATGAAGAGAAGAAGAAAAACAAGGAGAAACATGTGGAGCCAAGCACAGGTTCCAACTCAGGCTCAGCAGAAATGGCAGATGCAGGGGATGCTACCACACCTGCAAAGGTGGCAGAGACCCTTGGCAAGGTGGAGGCACCTGACAAGGTGAGCCCACCTGAGAAGGTGCCATCTACACCTGCAAAGGTGGAAGCAACACCTGAGAAGGTGGAAGCAACACCTGAGAAGGTGGAAGAAACACCTGAGAAGGTGGGAGAAACACCTGTGAAGGTGGAAGATACACCTGCAAAGGTGGGAAAGGCACCTGCAAAGGTGGAAAAGGCACCTGCAAAGGTGATGGTTGACTTCCACAATGTTTTGGAAGTAGATGGCCACATCCCACAGCAAAACATTGATGCTGTGTTCAGTCTCCTTGAGAAAGGAGTTGCAGTGGTTGTGTGCTCCTTTGCCTTCCCCAGGAGGGAGAGGGAGGTCATGGCCACACTGGCCACAATGCCTTGGTTTGATGCCTTGGAAAAGGCTTTCTGCATCAGAGAGAGGACTGGCAGATGGGGGAAAAGCAGCTGGGCTCTTCACCTTGGCTGCACAGCCCTCTTTGATGATGGTGCTGACATTTGTTCTGAAGCTGCCTTCTGGAAGCTGGACACTTACCCCATCTGCACTCACAAGGAAAAGCATCACTGGTGCAGAAAGCCACACCCCACACCACTGGAGACCTTCCAGACCTTCAAAGATGCTGTGGACAGGTATTTGGAAAAGTACTGAACCACAGCAATCCCTTGTGAAAGGGTAAGTGGTCTTCCAAGAGGAAGTGGTCTTCCAATGCCTTCTGATGGCATGTGTGGCCCCAAGCTCCTTTGAGAAAGGGATGCATGTTGAATGTTTTGTTTTCTGCCTAGCTGCCACTGCCAGGTTCTTGTGTACACTTTATAGGAAAGCAATTCACAAATAACAAAAACTCTGTAGCCTCCTTGTTGTTTTCCAAAGCAGTGGCAGCAATGGCACAACTACAGACCACTGCCTGGATGGACAGGCAAAAAAGGATGTGTGGGCTGGATGTTGGGCTGGGTTTGAAGGTAACCTTCAATAGATGTTTGGGTTCTAGAAAGTTTTGGGTAGGTACTGGTGGAGACAGGAAAGGTGATCAAGGGTGATGAGGGGTGATGCAGGGTGATGAAATATGATGAAAACCATAGTTTTAATCACCCCCCATCACCCTTCATCACCCCTCATCACCCCACTACATGTCATGCAGTCTTTTTGCTCAAATATTTCCAATGTGTAGCTACCCAGATTGTAGCAGCAATGAAGAGGCCAAGCAGTGCCTTGACACATCAAGCTTTGAAAAAGGCAAAGGGAACAGCTTTGAAAAAGGCAAATAAAACAAAGGCAGCAAAGGGAGCAGCTTTGAAAAAGGCAAAGGGAAAAGCTTTGAAAAAGGCACCAAAAGCCTTGGGAAAGGCAAAGGTGAATTCAAGGAATTTGGCAAAGCTTGGCCAACTCTCACTGAAGGAGAAAGTGAAGAAGATTGCAGAGGAGCATGATGATGAAATTGAAGCAGCAATGGTCCTTCAGGAAAATATGACTGCACAAGAGAAGACAAGGGCCTGGAACCGATACAACAAGTTTGTTGAGAAGCCAGAAAATGATGGTGCCAAAGAAGTGTGGCAGAACCAGTCAAGGAAGGACAAAGGGCTCTCAACTGCTTTGCACTTGATGAGGACAGAGTCCCCAAAGTTTTGCTTTGTGGCAAAGCAAGCTCAGTATGAGCAATCTCTTGAGAAAGAGGAGAAGTGGCTAAGTGAGAAGGAAGCTTATGACAAATGGGGTGAAGAAACCCTCAACAAACACATCAGCTCTGGTCGAGTTGTGTGGAGGGAGATGGGTGGAGTCTATGAGTACCAGGACACAATGGATTACACAAGAAGATCCAGGGGGACTTCGACAAAGACCTGGCAGGTGGGGCAAGAGTTCCAGCTGCAAGCTGAAGAGCAAAATGAATGGGAAACCTTCTTTGAAAAGGACTTGCAGCAGTTTTTGACTGACCAGTCCAAGAGCAAGGGCACAAGCCTTGCAAAAGGCAAAGGAAAGAACAAGGGGGGGAACCCAGGCAAAGGTGGAAAGGGTGAAAAAGACCCTGTGAAGGCCCTTGACTTGTTGCCAGAAGATGAGCAGTTTCCAGAAGCCCTGAAGAAACTGAAGAAGACCAGGGACCTCACTGCCAGTTGTTTGTCCAACTTTGAAGAAGCCTTGGAAAAGGTGAAAAAGTCTCCCTACATGAGCAAGCAATCATTGAAGGACAAGCAAGAAATCTTGCAAGATCTCACCAAAGCCTTGCAAAAGGTGAAAAAGGTTCTGAACAAGGGTGAGAAAAACACTCTTGATGAGATGAAGACATGCATGCTGGAGGTGGCTGCTGTGGTGAAGACAGCCAAGGAAGAAGCCAAGGAGGTTGTGCAGCTTGGGCAAAAGGCATTGTCCAAGGCCTCCAAAAACTGAGGCACTGGCCTAGAAACCTTTGCAAAAGGGTGTTGCTGTGCAAGAGTACACAGCACTTCTTTTTGAACCATGTACAGCTTTAAGCCGGTAGAAAAACATGTGCATTGGTTTCTGGCAGCTTCTAGAGGCCCCTTCTAGTGGCACCAAGGCCCCTTCTATATAGTGGCACCAAGGCCCCTGCTAGAGGCCCCTTCTAGTGGCCTTTCAAAGTGTTGATTTGTCAAATGGCCCTCTGAAAGTGTTCTGGAATGTGTCTTTGTTGTATTGTCACTTGGTTCAAGGCTTCATAGTTCATTGCTTTTAGCCAAGGGCCATGATCCAAGATAGCTGTAAGCCTTGCAGCCTTGAAAAAGGAAGCTTCTTGAGAAGCAATGGCCAAAAGACTCAGGGGGTGGCAATTGGAAAGGGAAGTTGGAAAGGGTGAGAGAATACCCCTTGACAAAGGGAAACAAAGCAGATTGGCAACTGCCTTGCTATCATTATGGTCACATGGCAAGCTCAGTGCCATTACAGTCAGGTATTTAGCTGATTGTGCTTGTCTTGATGGGTGCCATCATGATGAACTAGCAGATATAGCTAAAGCTGGCAGCTTTGGAAAGCACCCAGGCAATTGCCACAGGGACCTGCAAAGCCGGTTTGTTAAGCAGGTTGTTGTGCCAAACCCCACTGATGTTCCTGTCAGGTGCATTGACCCCAAGTCCTTGAAAAAGGATGAAGAGATAGCCTCTGTTTTTCTCCCACACATCATGTTCAGTAGCTTGGCAGCCATGCCAAATTTCTATGACCTCTTCCCCATTCAGCATTTGGAGAGGTTCTGGGATGGTGCTGAGGCAGCATCTGATGAAAGGTTGATTCACCATCCTATGAAGACAAGGGGGTGGAAAAAGTGCACAATACCTCTATTTATCCATGGGGATGCAGCAGAGATGTCAACAACTGACTCCCTCATGATTTGGAGCTGGGGTGCTCTCATGACTTTGTTTTCATCATTGCAATCAAAGTTCTTGATTGCATCCTTTCCCAAATCATCTAGCACCAGGGAGACCTGGGATGATATCATGAAGCAAGTTTGCTGGTCACTCAATGCCCTTTTGCAAGGGATCCACCCAACACATGATGCAGATGGCATACCTTTGAAAAAGGGGTCGCCATTCTTTGAGAAAAGAGGTCAGCAGCTTTGTGCAGGGTACAAGGGGGTGGTATGGTGCATCATGGGCGATGCTGAATTCTTTGCAAACAGCCTGCACCTTCCCCACTGGAGCTCAATTAATCCCTGTGGTGAATGCGATTGCCTTCTGAAGACACCAGCCATTGGAAAATGGGTGAAAACCATTGAGATTGACAAGCAAGAGTTCACCTTTGTTTCCAATCAAGAAGCCATTGAGGCACCTTGCAGCAATCATTTGCTCTTCCACAGAGTGCCAGGCCTCAGCACCACTTTTGTAAGGGGTGGTGATGCTTTGCACATATTGTTCTGCAAGGGGCTCTATAGCCATTTGCTGGGGAGTGTGTTGCATTTTTTGGTCTTTCATGAAGGCCCAGGGAGGCAAAACAAACAGCCTTGGGAAAGGCTTGCAGTAGTGTGGGAAGCCATGCAAAAGGCATATCGAAGCCTGCAATCCCCCACAAGGCTGAGCAATCTGAAACTTTCCATGTTTTGCAACCCAAAGCAGCCTCTCAGTGAGCACCCACAGCTCAATATCAAGGGTGCAGAAGCAAAGCACTTCCTACCAGCCTTTTTGCTGGTGTGTCGATCCATGCTGAGAAGGGATATATGGCTGGAGCTGGCAATGCTTGAGGCAATGGAGCATATGCAGCAATTGGTTCAGCTCTATGATGAAAAGGACATCTTTCTCAGCAAGGAAGACTGGCAGCAAGCTTGGGGCCTTGCAAAAGGTTTTTTGGATACATATGCTTCTTTGAATGCTTGGGCACAAGAGGAACAAAGACCCCTTTTTCACATAGTTCACAAGTTTCATTCATTCCAACACATGGTCTACCAGAGCAGATTCTTAAGTGTCAGAGCATTTTGGTGTTGGTCCAATGAAGACTTTGTGGGCAAGATTGCAACCCTGGGTGCCAGCCTTCTACATGGCAACAGGTCTACAAGGCTGTCCAGAAAAATTGGACCCAAATACCAAATCCTTCTCCACCTTCTCATTACAAGAGAAGGGTTTCAGGATGTTGAGAAAGAATTTTGATCCCTTGCAGAAGGGTGAAGAAAAAAGCTTTGGAAAAGGCATGGGAAGAGCAAAGACTCTGGGGAAGGAACCCTTGGACAAGGGACAGTTTCACAAAACAGCATCCTCCAAATGTTTGAGGAAAAGAGGTGTCTGCCTGCACTTTCATATTGATTCACATTGATTTTTGTATTGATTTTTATATTGATTTTGGTGTTCAAACTTTGATGCTGTGCTATTGATTTTTCTATGGAAACTCTTAAGTTTTTTTATTGATTCTACAATCAATCCAATCAATAGGCTCAAATTGATTTTGTAGAAGAATCAATGTGAAAATGAGTATATTGATTGTAATCAATATTCGATGCTCAGGGCATGGGCGACAAAAATGGCGTGCCGGCACCCGGTGTTTCTTGTTGTGGGGCTTGATTGGATGGTGTGAAAATCTGATACACATCTGGTTGGGGGCGACGGCGACGGTCTGCCGGCTGCGGCAGGGGTCTCTGGTTCATGAGCAGTAGCAGGAGTGTATCCAGCCTGAAATGCATGGTATGTCTGGTCACTATTCAACTGCTCGGGGCTAGTATGGGACCTATAGGCGAACCAGCGGCTACCGGCTGAGCGGGTTCGGAAACAGCAGGTCTACGAAACCCCATGCCAAACGGAAAGCCAAACAAACCTCGATTGCTTGCGCTGGACCTCGTGGGGCCGAATGATCTTGGTGCTGTTGTGGGCAATGACCAAGATTGACTTGAGTTGGAACTCCATGGGTCATTTTGAACCAGTGGGTCTTCGGCTTCCGCCTCATTGGACATGTACATGTGGTACGTGCGTCCTTGGTGGGAATCGTCCTCGGTATTCATGGCAAATGTCACATGTTCAGTGCGATCAGGCGGACGAAACAATTCTGTGGCGTCAGTGATGATTCCGGCAAGCGGACCAACATCAGTGCTGGCCATTGGTGCACTGCTTCGGGCAAAGAATGTGGTGGACGGTGCACCACCACCTCCATGACGACGGGGACATGCACCTGCGAGATGTTCAGTGCTGCCGCATTCATAACAGCGCATCACAGTTCCATCCGGTCCTTTGGGGGTTCCTTTTCGTCCCTTGCCTTTGCCTGGTGTTCTCTGTCCTCGAAATGCTGGCAGTGCCAACTGGACTTCCATGTCACTCACGTCGGCCAACAATGCGGTGATCGGATGCTTCCCCTTCTGCCCTTTGCCCTTTCCTACTGCGTAGGTTGGATGGCCATACTTGCCCTTACCCTTAGACCCTTTGCCCTTGCCTTTGCGATTATATCGTTTGACAAACCTACGAACAGTTCGGGTGCTTTTCTGCGTGAACTTACGCCACTTATGTTTAGCAGTACGGTATGCCCAAAATAGGTCCTGAGCA
>JAODVM010294742.1:0-11991 GCA_025400095.1 Phenganax marumi
ATATCTGGAATTCTAAATTCTTTAGATTGTAGTCACTATTTGGGTGGCTGTACTACCTCAGTCAACCATAATTGCAACATGGATGACATGAGCTAATTAGTCTTGTTCTGTCGTGTGCAATATGTATCCAAGACTACCAATTGTACAAGTGTAAACTATAAGAATTTCCTATTCTTAACTGAAGCTCTGCCAACTTGAAATATTATAAGTGTACAACTTAACCTATTTTCTGGAAACCCAAAAATTCTGAAAAGTCAAATTTTCTTCTGCTGTCACTTGGAAATTTTCTGTGACCCTGAAAAATTTTCTGGGACCAATGGTCCCACGGTCCGATACATTTTCCACCCCTGGTTGGGTTAGCGAAACATAAGCTGCAACAATTCTATATTACTGTATTTTATTGTATTTCCATTGAAGCGAGGGACTGTTTCCACTATTCTGTTATCTATTTGTGGCATGGCTCGTTAACTATGTCCCGAAGCATGCAGTACTCTTACAACTACAAATAACAATGATTGTCAAGCTTTATTGTTGGTGATTACTGCATTCTGAGTAGAAAAACCTGTTTTCCTTCAAAGGTCAGGAAGCAAAATATCGCTGATCATGGGCGATAGAATGTTTTTTCGTTGTAATTATTGGAAAAGATAGGCGCACTATCGGATTCAATAATTTCAGTACACCTTCGCCGAATTATTTGTGCCGACCTATGGAAGTCTGAACATTATCTGCTATCTTATTTGTATATAGATCCGATCCCTTGATCATAAAACAGTCGGAAGAGTATTCTCGACCGTTGGGGTTGAAATGATCTAGATCAATGAGCCATCAAACTAATATAATTTAGATTGTTAATTTATTACGTATGTACGTGTATAAGATAGACGACACTATTTATATAAGTTAACTGCGCTTGGAAGGCATTAGTTCAATGTTGGAGTGAGTAAAACAAACAATTTTCTCGACGTTTAGAGTTTGTAGTCTTATAACTAGATTTTTGCACTGTAGAATATAAAACAGCTAGCAATGACGTCGTGCGTTATTTTGCAATTCACGAAAGTGCACTGATTACAAAAAGGATATTTTACGAATAAATAGCTCGACTTTGTGATCAGGGTGCTTGTGTTTCTTATACAGAGCTCTTTTACTTGCATGTGTAGGACATTGTAGAATGCTTATGCATGTATCGGGCACTCATTCTATACATTGCAGACGATGTGAGTTGCTCATGAGGTAAAGCATTGACTCTCACGATGAGATGAATCTGCGATTAATGAGCGGCCAAAAATAAGAGAGTATCCTTCGCCAGATAAAGAAAAGAATCCTTTATCTGATTTCTAGTACTCTAACATTTATATTACATACTATATAGGCTTGCTAACATAGATATGATATTATTTTCTTTGTACATTGTATTTTGTCCAACTTGCACGCAGATTACAGTTTTCAGTTGAAACCTATACAGTCGGCGAATAATCCCTGGGGCCGGTTGCTTGAAAGTTGGGTAGCGCTATCCATTGGATAGTGAATTTTTCAGCGTTCATGAAATTGGACATAAAATGCCGGAGCTTCCTTTTAAAGACTTTAATCTGTCGATATCAGTCGTATAATTTTGTGTCATGACGATCAATAGAAAATTTCACGGTGACTACAAGATTTTATTGTACAGTGGATAGCGCTATGCACCTTTCAAAGAACCGGGCCCTGGACCTTTGTTCCAGAAGATTCTTTGTGATAAAGAAAACTGTTTTATTCATGGAAGTTAATCACTGGCAATAGAGTTTGACATCGCACAATTCCATACAAGTGGTGTGCGACCTTTTCCATAAGATTCAAAAAGCAAAGAGATTTTAACCATGCTGAATAAAATTTGAATTGCAAACAGGGAAAACCCTTTGTCACACTGTCGCTAGTTGAGAACCACCAGTATATAGACCCAATATGTAGCCTCACAGATTATAGTTGTCATTGCAGAAATGAATGGTGCGTAATTGTACTACCGTTGCCCAATTACAACTTGGTGGAGAAAGCAAATTTTCGGTGTTTTATATTGTTTGTGGTTATGGTCAGCATTTCAGTTGCAGTTTCTTCTTATATCAGAAATCGCTATGTTTTATCGCCAACATTTGTAGCGTGGTGTGAAGGAAGAGCGAGGTCATTTCTGTCTTTCATGCATGCCTAGCGAACCCACGCTGCGCTTAGAATCATTATGTTGGAAGTTCTTAATGGACTCTGCGACGGAGACAAACACAACACAATTTGCAAAATATGTGTATCCGTAGATCATCATTGAAGAATGTGCAGATGAGCTAGTTCCACCATAACCTGCGCAGGGACTTTTTTCTGATGTGTGTATCCTGTCAACTACATGCAGTTAATGCGTGTTCAACGCTGCTTTGTTTTATTAAATAGAATACTTTATAATTATTTTTCTTTTGTCGTGCAGGAAACGTTGACGGGCAAATATGGAGAAGACTCGAAACTTATTTATGATTTAGCAGACCAAGGAGGCGAACTCTTGTCCCTGAGATATGATTTAACAGTATCCTTTAGCACGTCTTCGATTTTGGTTAAACGCGTTGCCGTGCACGAATCTTTTGAATTTTTACTCATACTGTGCAGGGGCATGTTTCAAAGACATGTTTCCTATAGTTATCTACGTTTTCGCCGCGTGCTCATCACGGTTTATGAAACAAAAAGAGCAAAAGTTTGACCAAGTTTTGAATGGATGTGCTAATACAGACGGCTCAGTCAACCTGGATGTTGAGTATAGAAAAAGCTCTACATGCATGTATCGTAATCATTCGACCAGTGTATAATTTTCGCAACATTTGTAATTTGCCTCTTTAACATTGGAACAGGTCCCTTTTGCTAGATATTTAGCAATGAATAAAATAGATAAAATAAAAAGATATCATATTGCCAAAGTCTACCGTAGAGATAATCCTGCAATGACTAGAGGAAGGTTCAGAGAGTTCTACCAATGTGTAAGTAGTTGGTACCATGTTCCTATATATATGACACGTAAAACAATGCCGAAAAACTTTCCTGTAGTAGACGAGCTATGCATGCTAAACAGGAGGAAAAAAGAATTGGAAATTCCATACGATACTGTTTCTATTATGCTGTATAGTGTACTGCATGTATTTGCAATGTTCGCTTCTTTTGCAAGATGAAAAATGCAGTTTTCAAGGGTTTGATTGTTTACAGATTGTTTAAGCATTACATAAATTGGTGCAATTTTATAGTGCAGTATATAGGTCTTTGCAAAACTTAATTTTGCGAAATCAGTTCAGTCCAGTTGTACTGAATTTAATCGCTGTCTGTTGCGACGTCTGTCACTTGTCTGATGAGATCATTAGGGTATTTTATTCCGACTTTCGTCATGTTTTCCCATGCCTTTAGATTGTCTATACTTAGATACTTGAGTTACGAAGAGTTATTGTGGATATTTATATTTTTTCAGGATATCGACATTGCTGGGGAGTACGATGCGATGATACCAGACGCAGAATGTATAAAAATTGTAGCCGAAATATTAACGAACTTGGAACTTGGAAATTTTACCATCAAGGTAAAAAAAACAGTTTTCATTGAATATGTTGTTTTTTGTTTTTGTATTAAATAGCTTTAAACTTGTTTCTGTTTGGTCAAATTTGAAAGAACGATGGTCCATTTTTCAAATAAAAACCAAGGGTGCAGTTTAATTTTCTCCTTATGGTGTTTTCTCAGGTAAACCACAGGAAAATACTTGATGGAATGTTTGAAGTTTGTGGTGTTCCTGCTGAAAAATTTAGAACAATTTCATCAGCTGTTGATAAACTTGATAAGGTATAGCTATATGTGTTCTTGGTTAATATATAGTGTATAATTTTGTTCAAAAAGTGAATGTTCTTAGCCATATCTGGCATGCAGTCGCGACAGTCGAAGACATGCGAAAATTGTTATAAAGGTGTACTATCGTAATTGCATGAAAAGTCCTTCCTATCACGTGTTCATACTATTTGTCTTCCTTTGTATGACCATACAACTTCATAACTGGAACTCCCATGTCATTTGTTGATATTAGTTGTTGTATTCAGATGCCATGGCAAGACATACGTTGTGAAATGATTGATGAAAAAGGTTTGGATGCCAGTGTTGCTGACGCAGTAGGTGAATACGTACACCATCATGGCGGGATGGAAGTGCTGCAGAAGATGGAGGCTGATGAAAAACTAGGACGTAATAAGACTGGAAAAGCTGGTATCGAAGATATGAAACTTTTGTTACGCTACTGCCAACTATTTGATATTCTTGATAAGGTACTCAATTCCAACTGCATGTACAGTAATATGCGCATGCGTGTATTGTTCGGAGTTGCACAGACTACCGCATAGCTGCTTTTTGCCCGCCCTCCCTCTCATTTTGTTTCGCACTTTTTAAACGTTGGATTTTATTGCTCATACGACTTGAATAGCTCTCATTGAAACTATCCAGTAATATGAATTAGAGTTGATGCATGGGACCCTAGGAATTGCGACGCTTTCTGTTTTCTTCTCGGTTTACAAAAGTGACTGCAAATAACTCGAAATAACGTAGTCATGTATGATTATTACAAATTTTCTCGTTTCTTGTAATCATATATTTTCAAAATCTTCCTCAGGTTACATTTGATATGAGTCTAGCGCGTGGTCTGGACTACTACACTGGCGTTATTTACGAAGCAGTTCTACTTCAGCCACCTGAAGATATATTGAAGTCTCAAGGCCCAGGTAAGTTTTTCACATGGGTCAGGAAATAAGACAATACGTGTTAGTTCTTGCGAAAAGCATGAATCTGCCTTGGACGTTTGCAATTCTCATTTCTCAACCCGACTAGTAAAAGAAAACTGCATAATTACGAGGCTAATAACATGACGTTACTTGCAGAGGCTTGGCATGGTTAATTCATTGTATTCTTTTCATCAATTTGAAATATACGCAAACGTGCTAACGGGAACAGTTGTAGAATTACATATTTTTTCATCGTTCCGTATTGGTCAGGTGAAGCTGTCGGTGTTGGTTCAGTCGCTGGTGGTGGACGTTATGATGACCTAGTGGGAATGTTTGCTGCCAAAGGAAGGAAGGTAAAATATTATCGAAAATTCTGCATGCTTTTGAGATCAAAAGTCTTTGGTCCGGTGTATATTGTCAATTATTTCCGCCTGTATTAAGTATTTATGTCAAAAGTTCAAATTGAATTATGGTTGTAACGAAAATGTGAAGTATGTTGTGAAAACTACACCAAGACCACGTACCGCACCTGCATGCTACAGCTTCACAGCAGACATGCATTGCAAGTGCAGGTATATATTATCCTAAATGTTTCGCAGCCTGTTTTGTGATGGGATATACAATGCAGTATGTGGGACTTTGAGAGTAACTTTGCCTAGTTTGGGGTTAAAGGTGAGGTATAAAAGGGAGCTTTGTTTGGATCCAGGTTCCTTGTGTGGGTGTCAGTATTGGAATAGAACGAATTTTCGCCATTTTGGAAGCTAAAGTCAAGGTATTTAAGTTCTTTATTAAGATAAGACGTTTGAAAAGCATAATAAAGAAGTTCATGTTCTGCAAGTATTAAGACTGCTTTGTTGTTCATTATAAGGTACATGCAAATAATTATTTAGAGACAAGATCAGGCTTTTTTCCATATGCATCTTGAACTCTCTGTGTATACGTTTAAACCCTGTACATCCCTACGTATTGCAGTCGTCTGGACGTAAACAACGGACGACCAAAACCTGTGTGTTGGTCGCGTCTGGACAAAAGAACTTTTTGGAAGAACGAATGAAATTGTGTTCTGAACTTTGGAGAGAAGGAATCCAGGTTGTACTAAGTTTTAAGAATTACTATTCTTTGTCAGCCATTCTTGGGTGGCAAAATAATAAAGTTGGGCTAATTTTGTTTCGTTAAAAAGGAACTTGAACCAAATTTCTCGGTTTTCAGTAAATCTGAGACTGTTGTCTTTGCGAAAATTCAGCGTTAGATTTTGAAATTTTGCCGAGAAAATGCGAGATGAAAAAATGCATATTTTCGGCGCGTACTTATGAAGAAGAATGTGTGACAACTTAATTCAAATTTTAACGAATATGAAGGTCGCAAGTGTCAAACAATTGTTAACTAGTGTAATGTCACCGGGGTCTTTTTCGACTTTCTTGTACATGGAGTAGACGCGCGCTGTGCGAGGGCCCCGACGATGAGCAGGATCTTTGAAATGCTGAACAAATGTGAGTTCACCTCGCGAATTTCGTATTCCTGATATTTACCAGACTTTAATGACTTCGACAACATCAGTTGGCGCTGAGGTGTAGGTATTCCAAACACAATCAGGCCAAGACTAACTTGATATTACAAGACAGTTACAGATATACTCGAACAGACATTTACATATGACACGATGATGATTAATTATTACAACTAAAAGCAAACACGGGAAACTAAAATACAAGACAAGTGTCTCAGCAAAGCATTATAGCATAGTTCAGGAATTGATACAAGCCACCAACTACAGTAAGAGTTTCCTATATAACAATAATATTCTATTATCCTTTCTTTTAATGAGAAAATAACGGTCAAAAATATGAGATATTGCCAGCCAAAAATGGCAGATTTTATGGCCTGGACGCATAGCGTGAGAAAGGCTACTTGAGGTTTTTTCTCAAAGACTCTTTGTGCTTTTAAAGGTTCCTGTAGTTACCCTCAAATGTTCGCAGAGTGAATTTATTGTGCGTATCAATCTTGTATAGGCGGAACTTCTGTACAAGAAAAATCCTAAAATGTTAAGCCAGTTTCAGTTTTGTGAAGAGAATGGCATTCCATTTTGTGCTGTGATTGGAGAGAGTGAATTAAAGGATGGAGTGGTTACACTTAGGGATATGCAGTCTAGAGAAGAGGTACAGTTATGCTATTAATGATAGTATACCCTTCTGTGATCAAATGCGAGCGCTGCAATTTGAGTGGTTTAGAAATTGTAGCCTTTTCCGAGCTAGTATTCCACCGCTCATGTGTAAGCAATGAAAATCAGCTTAGCTCTTACAACTTGCCAATCAGCATTCAGAATAAGAAACACTAATTTTTATTTTTTTGCTGTAAAAGTTCTCAAAATTGGGACCAGTTGAGGAATTTCGAAAATTTTCACGTTTCAGATTTTATATTTTTGGACGGAAGAGACGCATTAAAATAGTTTGATCACAGAAAGATACATACTGGTGTAATAACAAAATGAACCTCCCGTTACGCGTTCAGTTAACTTTGTAATCGCTCGTATATTTGTGGCATTAATTGCAATCATTTTCGTTTTATTGCCATTATTTATGGATGAAATTTCAAAATTCCCCTTGTCAAAGTTTTTGATGTATTTTTTTTCAAATGGAACCGTCGGATATTGCGAGTCTAGCGTATAGCTACTCGTATTATCCATATTTTATTATTTCATTTGATGAACACACGAATAATATGTTTCCTAGGACTTTTCTAACGACTTAAAGTTCGGGAAATAACTTACCATGCGAACGGATATATAGCTACCTCAGAAATACAATTTTTTAAAGAAGTTCGTATATTATTGTTTTGAAAGTCCTTTTGGATGTGAGTAACGAAACCAGATACTTATGTTTGTTATATACGTGACAACTCGTACAGATCTTTCGCAAAAATCAGTCGATGATATGTCATTTACAAATAATGCTTTTAATCTGTTTCTTTAAGCAGGCATGCATGCTGTACAGTACAATCAAAAATACATGTGCGCGCATTTCTGCCTGTGTGGAGGTAGAGTTAAACGTGAGTAAATGGCTAATTCTTTTTTAGATGAAAGTCAAGCGAGAAGACCTCGCTACGACCATAACTGAAAGACTATCAGAGGTACAATCTCTGCTGTAAGAGGTCAGTTTAGTTTACTAGATTTCCTGAAGACATATATCGGGATATTTGTCGATTTTTAGTTTTCGGTATTGTGGTGAGGCAAGCAAACATTTCATGTGCTGACTCTAGAGAAAACGCTACTCAAGAAACACGTCTGAATTGTGCTCCGAATCTAAGCTACTTGGGCAGCTATGCAGTTATATCTGTAGAACTCATGCATTGGCATTGCGAAATCATTTAGAATGACTGAAACAATACACATGCAAAAGAAAGAGAAAAAATAAAATCAGTAAAGTGCACGTTACTTGAAAAATTAACAGTGACACACCACCGTTGACCTGAATCAAGTATACCATTACGTGGAAAAAACCGTATTCGTAATTGTGTAGCTATGCGCCATGGCTAGCCAGCCAAAAACGAAGCAGTATAGTAGCCTTTAGGATCATGCTAAGCAACCAAGAAATTACTGCTGAGTCAGAGTGTCGCAAATCCGATAGATTATGCTTTGTCACTTACGAAAACTACCATTTCATGGCATGCTGCATTTTTACTATAAGATTCGCAGCTAAAAGATTCGCTCCGAGTACTATATAATTTACATTACTACATTTTAGTATTTGCTACTACGTAAATCGCCATTGTGCAGAGCGGAGACCGTGAATGGAAGAGGTTGTACATCGAGCATATATTCAACATCGTATATACGCATATATGCATGTTGTAAATTTTACAATGAAAAATACATGCATTCAACATTGAAAAATTCACAATGTTGAATGTATGCTCGATATACGTACAACCTCTTCTATTCAGGGTCTGCACAACAGGGGAAACCCTGGGAACGTGTTGTCTGATAAAATACTGTTAAAGCTCTTGCTCTGAATACTAAAGATAGACTATTATGTGAACACTATATGATTGTGTCCACTAGGTCATTTTTGCGTGTCATAAATAAAGGTTTTTCAATGAGTATACAATATAATTATGTTCCATACACTTATAAAGTATAGTTTAACTCCCGAGGCTAGTTACCCCCGGGAGATTGACCTCACCTACCCCCGTCCAATGACTTATTGTTCTTAAGAGAATTATTGTTGGTTAGTTTTGGTAACTTTCTGACTACTGCTGTTTTCTTGATAGGGCCCTTCTTTGGGTCTATGATTCTTTGATTGTCTGGAAGCCCAAATTTACCAGATAATCTGAAAGGAGTTGTTATACTTACAATGATCATTTGTACTACTTAAGAAACTAATCACGTAACTACTTTGACAGTATTGTATTCGATAGAACCATGATTAAGTTTCAAAACTTCAAACGTACCTTTTTTCAGGCCATTGTTTATATTCATTTTCTCTTTGCAAATCGTTGAGGACATGTCGATGTTTAGCCTTGGTTTCACCGATTACTGCTCTTGTCTTAAAATTCAATGTCAAATTGATCATATCCTCAATGCATAATGTACAATCAAATATGCAATGTAAAACATGCATTGTGAGGAAAATTCGCTTTGCGAAATGTCTCCAGCGCCATTTTGCACAGCAAACTTCCTCACGTTTGTGTTTACTGTTAAGTGCGTTACCTCTTGTAATTCGGTTGCATATAATTTCCGGCATTCCTCCAGTTTATGAAAAGACTATAATGCAATAAGGGTTTTTAAGTTTTAAAATGTCATGTCCATGCTGGAAATTGTCAACTTCTGCGTTAGCATCATATATCTCTACCATGTATGATGATATTAATGAGTTTGTATTTTAAAGAATAAATCGTTTCCACCGTTTTTGCTGACTAAGCATGGATCTGCACCATGTAATCACAAATCTGTGCAAGCAGTTCGAACGAAGGCACGAAATCTTACCCTTGATTCATTATTTAACCTCCATTCCAAATCCTTCAATTGTCCTTCTAGATCCCGTTTCTCTCTGTCTAATCGTTTCATCAGTTTCTTAACGTCAATCTGCATGTTTATTAATATGCCTTAAATGGTCTGTCATTTTGACCAAGATACTCAATCGTTACGAATGCTAAGACGACAGGATACTATAAGAGCTATATCTAGTGATACTCATGAAATGGGCCGTCAGGTATATTCATCCAAATTTCTAGCTTTCTGCATTGAAATGTAGCAATTACAATGCAGAAGTATATAATATTGTGAACGCGTTAAAGGTTACTTCGTCATGTGAAGTAAAAATTTGCTATAAAATCAAAACCAAAGATGACGTCGACTCAGTACTCGTTAGGTCAGTATATTTAAGGTGTAAACTAACTTACATCCGATAGTTCTTCTTTGCGTGATCTTCTTTGGAGTTGTCGATTACCTGAAAAAGAATGTTGCAAAATTGGCAACTACTTGTCATATTGGAGTAATTCATGAAAAGAAGACAAGGCAATTGCAAAGTTTTGCTGTTCATGACGGTGAAGCATGACGTCGAAGAATTATAGCTGTACTGCAGTTTATGCCGTTTAGAACCTCCATGTATGTGCCTTCGAATGCAACTTAAGCTCCTCGAACCTCCATGCATGCATGTGCATGCCTTCGAATGCAAATACAGAGTTCTCGGACAACGGCATCTGAGAATGGAGGCTATTGGTCTATAGTTCATGTGCTGAACGCAATCAACAAATTAACTCAAACTTCTGTCACAGTTGCTTCTGTATTATCGTACCACCAACAACGCGTAAAAATTTCCACTTCTACTGTAGCAGGTTTTTCAACGTCCGCCTTCTTTAAGCAAGGCTGTCCTGAATTTAGTTAATGTAATTTCACAGGGGGTGCGCACCCCTCCAGAATTTTCTAGCAGTAGCACCCCCGAAAATTCGAAAATGGCGAGCCTACTGTGTGTGTTATTGTTATTTTAGGTTTTGTGCAAGGAAAGTTATACATTTCTTGGTGCAACTTACTCACAACTGCAAATGCAATTATATGTATTATAACTGCAATTATAAAAGTATTATACAAAGTATTTCTACAACTAAATATACTGCGTAGAAATGCCTATGGGCAGGGGTCACAAAAAAGGGGTTATAGCGATACGCCTAAAAGTATACTACAGCCTGGTCAGCCCCTTTGCTAACCTACCAATTAGTGCAATATCATACATGACTTGTCTTGCACTAGTGAATGTTGGCCATTCTTACCATTCGTGAATAATTCACGGAAACTTTGCAACTTTTCTTGAAGCATGATGCGTTGTTTCTCCAGTTGCTCGTTTATTTGGTGTTGTGTTTCATAGCGAGTTTTCCATTCGTTATCTACAGATTTCAAATTCATCTAGTCTTACGTACTTTCTTGCTGCCATTGAATAGAATAGTAGACTTCTGTGAAATCATTCTTGGCTTACATAAAGCTATAGGCAATTTCGCGACCACTGAACGCATCATAACGAAATCATAGTGATTGCAGCTATGCAAAGGGTATCTGTTTGCTTAGAATTGAGCGGACGAGGTTTTCAAAAGAGAACAACTCCAGATCATTCCGGTTTTTCGCACGTGCAGTGAAGACTGGCAAATATAAAAAAGTGCCGAATATCTCTTTTGTGCATGTGTTGCGATCTTGACCTTCATTTTCATCCTAAACCTATAGTAACCAATGCCAGCTGAAATACAAATTCTTGCCGAAACACAAAATATTTACATAGGGTCACGGCTATGGTTTGGCTAGATTTGTTGCCGCTGAATGGCAAGGTGTACTACGTACGTGAGTATAGCAAACTGGCAGTTATACGTACCTTCATCGTCAATGCATTCATGCTGTTGTGATAGCTGTTCAATGTTTCCTTCGAGCTCTGATTTTGATTGATCCAACATCAGCCTTTAAACATATGTTAAAGCCTGGTTTTCAAATTGTCGCTTCTGTCGTCAACTTAGAGTCACCATCATATCTCATAGAGAATAAAGTATTATTGCTGCCTCCCCTCAGGGAGGCAGCACACTATTTTTGACGTAGCTTTGAGATAACTCGCGCCCAGTCCCGTGACCGAGTTATGTAAAGTCGACCTAAATCTCGATTTGTTGAAATTTGTGAGGTGAGTTTGTCGGTCGGCAAAACCGGGGGGGCGCAGGGGGGGCGACCAAGAAAATTTTTGATATGATATCAGTTGCGAGTGGTTGCGGT
>JAODVM010294852.1:0-11991 GCA_025400095.1 Phenganax marumi
CACGCGTAATTGGCAATTAAAACTTGTCAAGTAAAACTTGTCATAGAAAAACTTGCTCGTCTGTAACCGGCTTAAATATATATTGACTTCAAGTCACAGTTGTTAATATGCGTAGTCAAGTAAAATATTCACTTCAAATTACACTAACAAAAGCACTGAACTTCTATCCCATGATGCATTTTGATGTCATCTTTTTGGGGTTATGTATTGATTTCGCTGTATACGCCAGAGCGAAGAATTTCGTCTATATAATGACCCGCACTGTACGTGGACTTTTAAGTAGCATAAATTTTGAACAATAACTCTTAAATACGAAGATGCAACGCATTCAAGACAATTTATGACAGTTTAAGGTTATTTCAAATCTGTATTTGATCTGTACTATACATGTTTAATATATATTATTTTATTAAGGCCTATATGTTTTTACACTAAATTTTAAATCTCTTTACGGCATATAGCTAGTAAACATTTACTGAAAGTTTGCGCGGATAAGTACCATAATGGTACATGATTTGGTACCATGGTGACATAATTTTGATTTTCTATACAAACTATAAAGTTTGAAACATAATGAAGTTCCAACTTCCATTATAAAGATAATCATAGTTAATGTAGAAATACACTCTGATATCGAAACTTGAAAGCTCTTGCAACAGCGAGTTGTATGTGACTTGCACATCAATTCATCAAGCGCAATTTATTTTAAATCATAATTTTCGCTATAACACTGCGCATGCACTAACTTCCGCTGTTTAGGGTAATTTAGAAAGACGATATTACTTTGATTGCTAGCAAGAACCTTTAAACAAGTTATTTAAATCACATCTTGATTGACTGCGTAAAAGCATTTCCAGGGTTTTCAGAATTCTGCATACCACAGAAAAAGCGTTTCAACTACGTTTGAAAGTTTCGCAGAACTTCAGTTGCCATATTTTTCCACCATACTTTTCAAATTTCCCTCGTCCCATAAGCTCAACCAATGCAGTCTCGACGTTTTCCTCACTCATGTTATCAATGATGTCGCACGCCTGTTGAAAATCCGCCTGGCCTAAACCGTGGATACAATCACGGCGAAGAAATTCAATGCGGTCTCGCAACCGGCCAGATGAAACAGATATATCTGTGAAAATTAAATTTCGAAATAAAATAAAAAGAGTGTTCAAATACTGCTTACAGTAATGGTTTCTTGCTCAAAAATTGCTGTACTATGTCCCTTACGATGTTTTCATTAATCATGCACTGAAACGAAGTCCGCATAAACGCAGGAAGTGGAATAATTAACCCTTCCTCGCAGCCTAACAATTTCGTTTGAAACATCGCTGTAGCCCATAAAGTTGACGTTCGCACGTTCTCAGTAGTGTTTTAAGTAATAGTATCTTAAGAGACACAAGTCTAGCTTCATGCCAACGGACAAATTCATCACTGGCGAGACAAAGTAATAATAACGATTCAAATACCAATTATACATGACATGCTCTGGTTATATTTAGCTCAGGACTTGTTTGTATGGAAGGCAAGCAACTGCAGGTGGCGGTGCTGCAGTAAAGTTGGCGTTTATAGAGCAAAGACTGCGTGATATTATGGTCAAGTTATTAATTAAATAGTCATCAAGGACCAGACATTGACACAAATTCTCCACCGCTAAAGCGGCCTCTACTTACTGGGCGTGAGTCAGTATGATATATCAATGAGCCTCTGAGCTGTTCACGCCCGACACAAAAACGGAAAATAAACACGCTCTACATCTTAAACAAGAATTAGGTTGAGCAACTTGTATCGGGTTGGGTATATAATCAGTTGAAATGCGATTATGGTAAGTTAGTATAAAATACTTCACAGTTCACTTACCTCCTGGACTATCAACACGTTCTTCCGGAATTTCTTGATCAAATTCGGGAGACCTCCGTTGTTCTGAAAATTTCAGCGTCGAATCCAGTGCAGTTATCAATGAGTTCACGTCACTGCTTTCTTTTCGTCTGTGGAAAAAATGAACAAGGTGTTAAATCATTTACGCGTATGCTTCAACTATTCCGCCTGATTAAAATAAAATTTTCAATAGGTAATGCAATAATTACATACATAATATACATATAAAGGCAACAGACTGCTCGTTCTTTTTTTTGGTGACACACAGGTAGATTGTATAGATTTTAGTATTGTTATGAAAGAGATTAAACCAGAGCCTTTAGGCCTGGCGATTGTAAAAGGGAGAATGAAATCCGCCGAATGATTTGCGGAATGTACGGTACAATGCTAGAAAAAAATACTTACAATGCCAGCTTAAAATCAAACAGCAACACTAGCCCCAATCCTAACCTTAACACCAAACCTAACTCAACCTCCCAACCCCATCCCGCAGATTCCACTTCACCTTTTGTACATGCATTCACAGTTGGAGGCCGTTTTCCGCTGCAAATGTATCGCAGCATTTCTGTTTGTTTCAAAGTCAAAAGCTAGCCTTCATTCTATCGTATGTACAGTGCTCGCGAAACAAAGAAATACGCCGAAAAGTTTAGATTAGCTTCTTATTCCAACTAACTAATGCATTTAAAACCTCGAAACTCTAAATAAGGCCTCCTGTGTTTGTGCATCCGCGTGAGCATCCATCATTTTTAATCATTGCACCAAATTTCATGGCGATCGGACGCGAAAAGGCAGAGCTTTGGGGTATCTGTATAAGAGCGTCGCCCAAACAAAAAGATTAGCAACAATTGGGGCCAGTTTCTAGTCCAACAGTGACAATAATTGTTGCTCGGGAATTGTTTTTGAGATTTCTTTGCGATTATCACATCAATTTGTAATATTATTTGGTACAATACCTAGCTTTCTTCTGACGTTCTTGAGCAATATCTTCTTGACTATTTTCCTCCGTGTCCGACTCGTCACTGGACTGATCGTCAATACTGCCGCTAGGTCTGGATTTTTCCACGGAAGTTTTCTTTATAACGCACAACACAAAAAATATTTTGATCACTTGGATGAATCAAAAGTTATTTAGTTTTCCTTTTTTAAAGATTTATCGAAAATAATTATTAACACTTAGTTTGAGGAATCAAGGGAAACAGTACATGTTTTGTGGACTCGAGACCGTCGATGTTTCCTATATGGCGCAGCCCAGGGAAACATCTTTGGTCGAGGGTCCACAAAGCACACGAGCTTACGTGCAGTTAATAAGTGTTTCATTGTCATACCAATTGTCAAAGAGAAAAAAAGAAAACTACTACATATTACAAAGTATGTTAATATTTTTAGAATAACAGATTGCATTTTAAAGCAAACGCGAAGGAGAGTTTGAACACAAAACGTTACGATTGGGGAATGAATTGCCAGTTTTGTAAAATGCTCACAATTAACAGTCAAAACGGTTAAACCTAATTGGAAAATAATTATGATAAATAAAACTGAACACAAACAAATAATATAGACAGAAATGATCATTAGAAACATATTATTACAGATACATAATGGAACCCCGTTAATACGGTCACCAGGCCGAAATAATATGGTCGTATTAACGGGGTAACTTTACTATAAAACGTATTAGTGTTTTGCTGGGACAAAAAAAAGTGACCGTGTTATCGAGGTGACCGTAACGGGGTGGCCGTAAGGCGGGGTACCACTGTATACATAACCATCAACAACATAGAAATATTCTGAATACTGCATCGCCAGCAATTCTATATGTTGAGCTCGGTATTTCTACTAGCCTGCACCGTGTAGACCTGATTTCTCCTATACGCCGGATGGGGCAACCCGATTTTATAAAAATTCAACTACAGCAGACAATATTTCTACACGATATTTGAAATACCGATATCAGATAATTGTGCTTCACATGGAAGTTGAAAAAATGTACTGAAAAAAATTATCGCGTTGTTACAATGCTACACAATATAACTAATTTGACGTAGCCAGGAACGTGACCAATACAAGTCGCAATACAAGAAAAGTAGTAAATTTCTGTCAATTGAAAGTAAAACAAGATCACTGTTTTACCTTTTCCGGTGATGGAACAGCCACAGGTAGTCCATCAGTCACATCCGTTTCATAGGATGAACCTTGTGAGGAAGAACGAGCTAAAAATGATAACAATACTTGTTTATGTATTCTTTGCATGCATTTATTTCTACAACGATAATCGTATGTGATTGTTGACTCAATACAGCAATACCACATATGTACGGGTAACCGTAGAATATAATATAAAAAAAGTGTAAAGGTGAATTGTTACTCCTTGTCAACTTGTGTAATATAGTAATGCATGTTATCAAAATGTAGTGCACGGCAAAGAAAAAAGTTTCTCCGCTTTCATACCTTTACTTTCATTAGACATTCTTGCAATTTTCTCAGAACCTAAGTTTGAAGGTAAAACTAATTGTGCCTTTCCCATACTCTCTCTTTCACGCTGTCGACGACGCTCTCTGGCAGAAAATGGGTCACCACTTGAGACCTACGAGTGAATAAAAAAGTTTAACTTACTGATTCAAAAACTGAGTTATCTCTGAAACACTAAATCCATAAACTCCAAGCATTTAATTCTGGGCAGGAATTAAGCACTTTCAAAATTCTTGATAGAGACTTCAGAGTGAATATGAATGCATTCCCTCACTCTACTCACCTTTGGTTTCAACTCTTCGTGCTCTGTCCTAAAGGAATGCGACAGAGTCATGGACAGAGTATAAAATCTTATGTTTTTAGTTGCTGCATAGCAGGAGATAACAAGAGGCTATTGAAAAGGCAAATATAGCAACATGAATTTCAGTGAAATTTGCTCTTGTTGTATAACATAACACTTCGACCGGTCACTGCATTTGTGCAGGAGCATTGTACTACACAGCAATTGCAAATTCTAGCAAGTCTACGTAGTAATTTTACAAATAATTTTAAAAGTACGTTTCCAATGCACCATCTCTTCTTGATAATAAGTTAAACTACCTTTCCTTCGATGAGATCGCTTGTGACTCAATTTGCCCACTTCGGTCTTCTGTTTGCTTAGAGACTTTATACCGCCTTCGTTCACGCGAGACCTTCACTTCAGGATTACTGATCGGATCCACGATGTTGCGACGCGGAGGTGTAGGAAGTGGTCGAGATTTGGATGACTGCATGGTCAAGCATAGAACAAATGGAATTTGGTATGCGGGCATCATATGAAGACTTAACAGTTTCTACTAATGTATCATTGAAAGTCACTACTTTGTAAAAAGGTCAAGAAAAGACCACTAATAACGTCGTACAGTTTTATTTGTATGTGAATATGTTCATGCTGCGTGGCAAAGATGAGAACTGCATATATGCGAGAGGTTATAGCTGTTTCCAAAGTACTGTCACCGCTCCTGCATTAACGGTTTATATGAAATCATGGTTTATTTCCATGGTTCGAAGCAACAACTGTATTGCTCGTTCAATTAAAACAAAATAAAGGTTACTTCCAATCCACCCTAATAAAAATATGGCGGCTTGTCGATTTTACCAAAATCCGTTGCGGTTCTAAATCGTTTATAGCGACATTTGACGACTTTTACCCGAACGGCATTAACCTGGAGATGATTGGTTTCTTGCTTGACCAGTTGCTGACTTCAAGGCAATGTGTTCTAGTATTTTCATCGCATATAAAAGTTATCTGCGCAAAGGATTCTGGTAAAATTGACATGTCGCCATCTTTTTAATTATGGTCAATTGGCAAGCAATTTTTGTCGCCCCACCGTTGCTAAAAAGCCTGTAATGCATCCTGTGTTTTCAGCGAATTCGCATTCGATTGTCGCGCACCTTTTCGTTTAGAAACGTGCTAAATGTAAAGTGAATTTTCACATTTTAGTCTGTTTGGACTTAAAATCGTACCTGACGATCAGAGGACTCACTACGACCATCGTTTTCCACACTTCCTTCCTGCGACTTGCGTCCTCTATGCGACTTTTGCTCAGTTGTCAATTTTTTATTTTTTCCCTTTGTTTGGCGCTCCTTTTCGGTGCTCCCGTGAGGTGGCTTTTCTTTCGCGACATTCTGTCTGACGTTTTTCTGTTCAACCCGGTTTTCATTAGAATTCAAATCTCGCAAACCAGAATTATCTTGCCGTTTGCTATCTTCGTCACCAGGCCTTTTAGATTGCGCCGAGTCGTTTGATTTGAGCTCTTCACGTGAGTCCATGCCACTATAACCTGAATCTGATGCTTTGGAGATTGCTTCTGACGTGCGTTTGGATTCTGTTAATTTTGAACTTTTCTTTTGCCTTATGAAAAAATGCCCAGAATAAAAACCACACGACAATTCTACAAGCTATACTTCATGAATAGAGTGGGGCAAGTTTTCAAAACAATTTTGTAAACTGTAATGATAGACTTGCAAAATTTGAGTGCGAGTTGATCACGTTAGCCGCTTCAACAATTTGCTTGTTTGCCGTGACAAGCTTGTGTATAGTTAATGTTCATACACTTTTCTTGTAATGCCGTCCCATCTACGTGGAAGTGAATGTGAGGGGCTAAGCAATAGAAAAATAAACATAAAAACTCGGCCCTTTAGCTTCACTTACATGTGTAGACGTAATTACCGAAAAAGTCTGTGGTCAAGAGGTACTGTAATGTTGCCATGTACAGAGAAAATCTAATCTTAGGAGCCGGCTCTTCAAAAGCGGGATAGCTTAGTCTTGAGGCAACGCAAAGTTTTAAACTGCTAGTTTACAAAAGTAGACTGAAATAGTTTCCTTCACATCTTGTTTTGGTCAATAGTGTATTTCTTAGGTTGCAAAACCGCTGCAGAAGACTTTAAAATATAGCATTTATTGTGTTCTTTTGAAAATAATTTGGAAAGACGAGCAAGCTATATGTGTGTATATCAACTTACCTATTCTTCGTTCCTTCCAAAAACAGAGCAATTTGCTTCTTTATGAAAGAATGTCGAAGTAATCGACCCACACTGGGTCTTTTCTCGGGATCTTGGCTCAACATTGAGCGAATGATTTCGCCAAGATCACTGCTGTAAATCTTTGGCATTGGAGGAAGCTACAAAAAGATTTTACAATATGGCTATGCTAAAAACACGTGTGTCCCAGTGTTTGTGGTCCTTGTCAGGTGAGAACAACTTCAAAAACAAATTACCGTACTCACTCAAATAAACGCCTCCCTTAAATAAACACCGCCCTCGAATAAACGCTGCAGCGACAAGCAAAATTATTATTAAACGCCGCCCTCTAATAAACACCGCACCTGCCAAAATTTTAATAAACACCGCGGCGTTTAGTCGAATATAAGACAGCGGACAGTTCAATTTCCATACATATTTATATAAATTTAAAAATCATATGAATTTTATTTAGTTTTTTGGGTCGAGTGCTAAAATTGTTTAAGTTGAGTTTTAATGAAACAACAAATTCACAGTTGTTGTTATACAAGATTTGCAATAAACGCCGCACATCAAGTGCCAAAATTTTAATAAACACCGCAGCGTTTATTCGAATAAATACGGTAAGCCGAAGAGTGCACGTTGCAACTTGATATCGTCACTACAAGGTACATACTGTACATCATATTAAAACGCGAAATATCCTAATATACAGTAAGTGTAAAGAAAATGTGGATTTAAATTTATTCCAGTGAAAAAACCTTTTGTAAAGAACTTTAAAGCGTGCGGATCGTTTTGTTTCAAATGGATGTAGTCGATTAACTTATAGCTAAAAATGTTGCAATTTGCAAACATCTCATTGCAAACAAATTGAATCCAGAACGACCTCAGAGAAGACTGCTTTTAAAATCACTTCAACAATTTTTCATGTTTTTATACAGTTTTAAAAATGCATTATATATATTTCATACAGTACTCCAATATTTGTGGAACCATGCACAAGATTAATGGCATAAATGGAGTATCCACAACTTTTGAATTCGACAAGCCGATTTTCAATACTGCGTTAAATTGTGAGGAGCAGGAACTGGCAAATTTCTAAACTTCTTGCACTACCGTCTACAACATTTTCAGTACGACTAACTTACCTTTCCTTTCAGTATTTTATAAACTAATGAATTCATGTCCTTAGCATTGAAAGCGTGTTTCAATGTGCACATCTCGAAGAGACAACATCCCAGAGCCCAAACATCAGACTTAAATAATAAGATAGATGGATAGATAAATGAATGGTTTGCATACAGTTATCTGGCAGCATGAACTGAATCGCGTAACCATTTATAATGTTTTTCTTATGTATACACTATAGCTTGTTTGCAATCACAACCAAATGACGGGCAAGTCAACAATTTTGTTGACGAATTTTCCCATCTGACTGGCGTGTTCTGCAATGAATTAAGAAGGGACGAAGCCTTTATGTCTTAAACATTGGTTGAAGTCAACTGAAAAGTTTTTAACGGCCATTTTTGACATACTTGCCCGTCATCTAAAATCTCAAAATCACATGATTGAAAACAACCTATTTACAAGAATCAATTATTATTCTCCCAGACTGTTCATCCCAGCCCTCCCTGCTGAGGCCTAGGTCAAACGTCGCTCTTCATGCGCTGAACCTAATGGAAATGAGTTCAGACAAAGACTTTGGGTCATTTGCATAAGGTTCGGCACATGAGAAGAGCGACGTTTGACCTAGGCCTAACTGTCCCTCAGTAGAAGGAAAGCTGAGTACCCGGAGGAAACCTACGACTTTCGGCAGGGTAGTTGACGGACTCTTTTCATATGAAAAAATTACGTTTGCGCTGACAATCGAACACATACGCACAAGCGTATTGGTGAAAGGCGACTGTCCTAGCGACCTGCTGTATAAAGCTACACTGCTATGTGTAATAGTAAATATACGTGTACCTTATAGCCGTATGGTTTGTTTGAAAATAACTCCGGAGACATATAATATGGTGTTCCTATCAACGTAGTCGCCATATCGGAAGCGTTCTCTAAAACTTTAGCAATACCAAGATCACCAACCTAAGAACAGTTGTAAACGTCACGCATATGTTAAAGACTGACCATTCTACGCTTCTAAAATAAAATCAACAACACGGTACTGAAAGATAGATAAATCATTTTCTACACGACCTGTCAGGAAGAGCGATCAACAAATGCATGATGACTGTCAATATTACCTTTATGATTTTACTCTTGGTCAAAAATATATTCTGCGTCTTCAGGTCACGATGAAGGA
Source organism: Phenganax marumi (assembly GCA_025400095.1). Classification (NCBI taxonomy): domain Eukaryota; kingdom Metazoa; phylum Cnidaria; class Anthozoa; order Malacalcyonacea; family Clavulariidae; genus Phenganax; species Phenganax marumi. The sequence goes on from JAODVM010294852.1 coordinate 9,143, forward strand.
TACGGCGATCATGTAGATACTAAAATAAGTAAAAGCATATGTGAGGTATATACGTACAAGCGACTGTGAGGCTACACCACGATAAGGGAACTCAAAGAATACCGTATTTACTTGTTTAAGCGCCACAGCGCTCTTTAAATTTTAGTGTTTCAAATGCGACACTTATTTTGAAAACAGCGCTCTTTAAACATATTTGTTTGAAGACAATAGCAAAAACTATAAATCAAAATAAACATTGTAATAAAAGAGATGAATTTTCCAAAGTAGACTAAATTACTAGTGTTGTTTTATATTCGCTTCTTTGAAGAAGTACAAGTTCAGCCAATTAGTGCGGAGCTTATTCAAAATCTGGTACGTATAACAACATTATCTATAGACGTACATATATGCATTTACTAAGCAATTCAAGCCCACACACTGATTCAAGTGATGCTTGCAATAATCAAGGCTAAAATAGCCTGGCAGATGAACAAACTGAGAGTCATCTGACTTTTCAGGCTGTGGCTACAGCACGTTCTTTATTGCATGAACATCACAGGCATGGGTTACTAAGAATCTTTGAAATAAATTGTTTAAGTTATTTAACTTTTTTTCCATAAAGAATTCTTAAATATTGCAGAATTCGAAATCGAAAAAGAGTATTAGGTAGATGATGGATAGACTTTAGATCATTTTTGCTAGCTCAGTTTGCTTCTATAAAGGACATGCATCCCGCGGTATACCTGAAGAGCCATGGCAATCTGGACAAACCACTCAACAATTTGTCGTTCCTCTAAATACGTTCCTTGCTGCTCCTTGAGTCTGGCGTACATGTCACCGCCTTCACAGAACGCCATGACAATGTACAAAAACCCCTCGTCGTCTTGGAATGATTCTTTATACGAAACAATGTTGGGGTGTCTTAATTTAGCGAGAAGTTGAGCCTTGAAAGAACAAATTGCACAATTGTCAAATACATTTGAATTTCACTTTCTAGTATGAATAGACATTGATAGTGTTATCACAGGTATTAGCGAGAACTTGTACTGAGTATATAAAACTTTGGCCTTCCAAGGAATTAAATTTAATTGAAAGATCCAAGATTAACGTTGCATATGCTGCAGACGAGTACTCTTGACTTCTAATTGTACTTCAAAATTTAATTCGACCTTTAAACAAAATACATATTTCAGGGGCCGGTTGTTCGAAGCGCGTTTAGCTTAAACGGTGGATAAGTTCAAAATAGAAATCGCGTTTGTGTATATCTTGAATAACGAAATTGAAAGTCTTTTTACAGAATACAATAATTATGCATTTACTTGTAGTTTAATTACATAAGATTTGACCTGAAAGTTTTAGAAGATGTGTGGGAGTGTTTTTCAATTCTGACTTATCCACCTTTTAAGCGAAACGGCGTACGAACAACCGGCCCCAGGATGATAATTACTGGTATGCATAAGTTGTGCTTTTTGCCATTAAAACATTAGCTACACTTTGCTTAGACTTGGTTTTTGTTTGATATAGCTCTAACAAATAGAATTCCAATCTCTAGCCTATTGTACGTACTTATTAAATAAATACTACGCGGCAGCGTTTAGTTAGAAACTGATACCTATTCTAACTAATATAGTCCCACCGCCCACATTAACAAATTTTGCAGAACCTTTTTCAAACGATATTGCTGGACGACATTGTTAAAATGGAAATATTGCTAAAACGTTGCGTAATTTTCTGGTCGTTGATGAATGCATGCTCAAAAATTGTTCAACGTCCTGTTTATACTGAATGCCTTTTACGACATTCATCAACTTATAAGTTGTGAACAGGTGCGATTTTATTGACAATTTCATTGACTTAAAAAGTTCAAAGTATTTACTTCTTGCTCGGCTGCTTTCTGTTCTCGCTTCGAAGCATTGCGAATATCAATTCGTTTCATCACATACTAAATCATTAAGAAAAAAACACAATAATTAAAAGAAGTAGCATGACAAATGTGAAGAACAGAAGACAAATGAAAAGACACCTATACTAGTTCCAGTTGCCTGGAGCTGGTTGTTCGAAAGGTAGATAGCGCTATCCACTGGATAGTGATTTTTTTAGCGCTATTGCAAAATTTTCCATTGATCAGTATAACATGACATTACCACTGATAGATCCAAGTCTCTAATATTTATATCGTTGACCAAAATGGACGTTTCGACATTTTTGTTCAATTTTATGAACTTTGAAAATGCCACCATTCAATGGATAGTACTTCTAACTTTTGAACAACTGGCCCCTGATCTACACCGGCAAGGCTTGAATAAAGAACGATGCGACGGTCATGTTTCCGGGCAAATGTGTTTTAGCTCGGACATTACCCGTACCGCATTTCCTGTATTTTGATTTAGCCCCCTGCGGGCTTCTTTTGCTGCTTTTCAAGAGGGGCATTATCAGAAGGGGGGGGGGGGGCTAAAAAAAAGGGGTGGGCTATTGGAGAAAAGGAAATGTTTAGTTTTCTCCAACTGGATCGAGTACTTGGAGGACGGCTTGGTAGTGCCGGGTCTTTACACAGCCTTTTCCGTGAGCAAGCAAATGATCAATATGCACAACAAACAAATTTTGCACAACAAACACCACAAGAAAAAAGAAAGACTTATACCCATGAGTCCATGACTATAGCTAGTCTGAAATTTTGACGCAAAGCAAGTGACTATTACGACTTTTACATTACTAATTTCAAACGAAAGAACGCATTTTAAAGCTTTAACATTCGTATTTTGTTATGATTTCATCCTGAGATTGATTTCCCAGTGATCTCTTAATTTACAGAGGGTGGGGGTTAAATAGAGGGTGGGCGCTTATTTTTTTTCTACCTCTACGGTGGGTGA